>CAUYSK010056230.1:0-29552 GCA_963575035.1 Avahi laniger
AATGCAATCCCTATTAAAATACCATCATTTTTTGCAAATCTAGAAAAAATAATTCTACACTTCACATGGAACCAGAGAAGATCCAGTATAGCAAAAACAATCTTAAGTAAAAAGAACAAATGGGAAAACATCAATTTCCCAAACTTCAAGCTATACTACAAGGCTATAATACTAAAACAGCATGGCACTGGCACAAGAATAGAAACTTAGATCAATGGAAAAGAACTGAGAACCCAGATATAGAACCATCCTCACATAGCCATCTAATCTTTGACAAAGTAGACAAAAACATACACTGAGGGAAAAAAAATCTATATTCAATAAATGGTGCTGGGAAAATTGGATAGCCACATTTAGAAGACTGAAATAGGATATGCACCTCCCATCTCTCACAAAAATTAACTCACAGTGGATAACAGACTTAAACCTAAGTGGCGAAACTATAAGAATTCTAGAATTGGAAAAACTCTTATAGACATTGGCTTAGGGAAAGAATTTATAAAGAAAACCCCAAAGGCAATCATGGCAACAATAAAAATAAATAAATAGGACCTGATTAAATTAAAAAGCTTCTGAACAGCCAAGGAAACTATAACAAGAGCAAACAGACAACCTACAGAATGGGAGAAAATATTCACATGCTACGCATTCAATAAAGAGCTGATAACTAGAATCTATATAGAACTCAGGAAAATCAGCAAAAAAAACTTAAAAACCCTGTTAAAAAGTGGGCAAAGGACATAAACAGAAACTTTTCAAAAGAATATAGACTAATGGCCAACAAACATATGAAAAAATTCTCAACATCTCTAATCATCAGGAAAATGAAAATCCAAACCACAATGAGATATTACCTCAGTCCAGTGAAAATGGCTTTTATCAGAAAACCCCAAAACAATAAATGTTGGTGTGGATGCGGAGAGATAGGAATACTCATTCACTGCTGGTCAGACTGCAAACTAATACAACCTCCTTGGAAAGTAATATGGAGATACCTCAAAGAGCTAGAAGTAGAACTATCATTTGATCCAGCAATCCCATTGCTGGGCATCTACCCAAAGGAGAAAAAATATTCTATAAAAAAGACATCTTCACCAGAATGTTTATAACACCGTAATTCACAATTGCAAAGATTTGGAAATAACCCAAATGCCCATCAATACATGAGTGGATTAATAAATTATGGTATATGTATATCATAAAGTTCTACTCAGCCACAAAATACAATGGTGATCTAGTATCTCTTGTATTATCCTGGATAGAGGTGGAACCCATTCTACTAAGTGGAGTATCACAAGAATGGAAAGACAAGCACCACATGTACTCACCATCAAATTGGTATTAATTGATCAACACTTAAGTGCACATATATTAGTATCATTCATAAGGTGTTTGGCAGGTGAGAGGGAGGGAGAGAAGATGGGTATATTCACACCTAATGGGTGCAGTGTGCACAGTCTGGGGGATGGACATTCTTGAAGCTCTGGCTCAGGTGGGGCAAAGGCAATATATGTAACCTAAACATTTGTACCTCCATAATATGCTGAAAGAAAAAAAACTTGTACACAAATTTTCATACCTGCATTATTCATAATACTATAAAAGTGGAAACAACCTAAATGGATAAACAAAATGTAGTATAGCCATATAGTAGAATATTATTCATCCATAAAAAGAAATGAAATACTGATACATTCTATGCATGGATGAACCTTGAAAACATTATGCTAAGTGAAATAAGCCAGTCACGAAAGGCCACATATTATATAGTTCTATTTATATGAAATATTCAGAATGTGCAAATCATTAGAGACAGAAAGTAGGTTAGCAGTTGTCATGGACTGAAGAGAGGAGAGAATACGAAGTGACTGCTAATGGTACAAGGTTTCTTTTGTGGGAGATGAAAATTTTCTCAAATTAGATTGTCATGATGGTTGCACAACTCTGTGAATATACTAAAAATCACTGACTTGTACACATTAAAAATTTGAATTTTAGTTTATATGAATTTTGTGTCAATAAAGTTGTTATTTAAAAAATACAAAATAAATAAATAAATAAAATAAAAATACCATAGACTTTCCCAACTTCCCATAGGCAGACAGCAGGCTGAGAAAGGGCAAACACGGGCCATTCCCTATGGAAAAGGAAGGATGATTCACAGTGTGGAGCCAGGTGGTTGGAGAGTGGAGAACCACAGGGAATTACTCCCAGGGAGCATGACTGGATCCTAATCAAGGAACTCGTATTGTTGTACTGGCTGGATCAGAACTGCTGTGGGCTCCTGACTACTATTCAGTCCACATACCTTGTTTTTCAATGGGAAAGTTCCTTGAAATTATCCAGATAGTACACCTACCCTAAGACCATCCTGCTGTGAGGAAGTCCACTGTTTACATGGAGAGGCTTAGGGGAAAAAGACAGAGGTGATAAGCAAGCCCCCCAGCATCCCAGCCCACATGTCAGTGTCTGCAGCAACGCTGTGGAGAAAAACCCAGGGCTCCAGCTGATGTGCAAAACAGAGGCCCCGTGTAAACCATCCCAGCCAGCTCCAGCTGCTTGTGCTGCCCCAGCAGAGGCATGGGCACCATCAGGAAGAAATAATCTATCTCCCCAGTTCACTGCCTGAATTCCTGACCCACCAAATCATGAACACAATGAAATGGCGGTTGTTTTGTTCTACCAAGTTTTGGGGTGGAATAAGCATATATCTGAAACAATATGAAATGTATAATATTTTAATATAGGTACTAATTTTATACTCTATGTAAAGAAATTAAAGACATAGATTGTGAATGTCTTTTTTCATTGGCTAATTTAGCAATTTAAAATTTAAAACTTAGAGGAGTAAGCATCTTTTTAAAAATTTTATTTATTTATTTACTTTTTAGAGACGAGTTCTCACTGTCAAACAGGGTGCAGTGCAGTCGCGTGATCATAACTCATGGCAGCCTTGAACTCCTGGACTAAAGTGATCTACTGCCTCAGCCTCTGGAGTAGCTAGGACTACAGGCATGTGCCACCATGCCCAGCTGATTTTTTTTATTTTTTTGCAGAGATGGGGTCCCACTGCATGGCCTAGACTGGTCTAGAACTGATGGCCTCAAGTGATTCTTCTGCCTCAGCCTCCCAAAGCACAGGGATTACAGACATGATCAACCATGCCAACCCAAAGTAAGTATCTCATTGTTTCAAATCAAAGGGCGGCAATACATCTATTAATAGAATCCAAATGTCACCACCCAATAAGCATTTATATGTGGCTTCAAGCTGGAAGTAACCTTCCTCTCCTTTTTTCCCCGTAACTCTTTTTTGACATTTTTTTATGTTTAATTATTATGGGTTCATAATAGTTGTATATATTTATGTAGTACATGTGATGTTTTGGTACAGGCATACACATCCAGTTTTCCCAGGACCATTTATTGAAGGGACTGTTCTTTCGCCAGCGTACGTTCGGTGACTTTGTTGAAAATGAGTTCACTATAGATGTGTGGATTTATTTCTGAATTCTCTATTCTGTTCCATCGGTCTATGTGTCTGTTTTTAATGTCAATACCATGCTATTTTGATTACTATAGCTCTGTGGTATACTTTGAAGTTACATAATATGATTCCTCCAGTTTTGTTCTTTTTACTCAGGATGGTTGTGGCTATTCTGGGCCTTTTGTGGTTTCCTGTAAATTTTAGAATTATTTTTTTTCTATTTCTGTGAAAAATGCCATTGGTATTTTGATGGGGATTGAATCTGTAGATTGCTTTGGGTAGTATGGACATTTTAACAATACTGATTATTCCAATCCATAAGCATGGAATATCTTTCTATTTTTTGGTGTCCTCTTCATTTCTTCATAGTTTTCATTGTAGCAATCTTTCACTTCTTTGGTTAAGTTTATTCCTAGGTCTTTTATTTTATTTGTACATGTTGTAAATAGGATTACTTTTATGGTTTCTTTTTCAGATTGTTCACTGCTGGCATAAAGATATGCTACTGATTTCTTTCTGTTGATTTTGCATCCTGCAACTTAACTGAATTTGTTTATGAGTTCTAATCATTTTTTTTTCTAATTTCAAAAGGTTATGGGTGTACAAATGTTTTTGGTTACATGTATTGATTTTGTTACGCTTATACGTATTGACTTTGTTATGCTTCAGTCAGGGTTATAAGTGTGCCCTTACCCAGATAGCGTTCATTGTACCCATTAGGTAGGTTTTGATCCATCCCTGCCTCTCCACTACCCCCTGCTTGATTTCCACTGAATTTTACTTTTCTCTGTGCACATGTGTGCTCATCGATTAGTTCCAATTTAATAATGAGTGCGTGTCGTGTTTGTTTTTCAAGTCTTTAGATACTTCACTTAGGATAACATTCTCCAATGCCATCCAAATTTTTGCAAAAGGCATTAAGTTATCCTTTTTCATTGCTAAGTAGTATTCTATACCATACATATAACACATTTTGTTAATCCACTCATGAATTGATAGGTACTTGTATTGATTTTGTTTTTGGTAGATTCTTTAGGTTTCTCTAAATATAAGATATTCTCCACAAACAAGAATAATTTGACTTCTTTCTTTCCAATTTGGATTTCTTTCTCTTGTCTGCTCCAGTACTATGTTGAATAACAGTGGTGAAATTGGGCATCGTTGTCTTGTTCCAGATCTTAGAGAAAAGGCTTTCAGTTTATCTCTGTTCAGTACGATGCTAGCTGTGGGTCTCTCACATATTGCTTTTATTGTGCTGAGGTATGTTCCTTGTATATTTCAGAGTTTTTTTCATTATGGGGTGTTGAATTTTATTAAATACTTTTTCAGCATCAATTGAAATGATCACATGGTTTTTGTTCTTCCTCGTGTTGATATGTGTGACATTGATTGATTTGCATATGTTGAACAATTCTTGCATCCCTGGGATGAATCCCACTCGATCATGATGGATAATCTTTTTGATGTGTTGGTCAATTTGGTTTGCTCCCCGTAACTCTTTTTTTTTTTTTTTTTTTGAGACAGAGTCTCACTCTCTTGCCTGGAGCGAGTGCCGTGGCGTCAGCCTAGCTCACAGCAACCTCAAACTCCTAGACTCAAGCAATCCTACTGTCTCAGCCTCCCAAGTAGCTGGGACTACAGGCATGTGCCACCATGCCCGGCTAATTTTTTCTGTATATATTTTTAGCTGTCCAATTCATTTCTTTCTATTTTTGGTAGAGACGGGGTCTCGCTCTTGCTCAGGCTGATCTCGAACTCCTGAGCTCAGAACGATCCGCCCGCCTCGGCCTCCCAGAGTGCTAGGATTACAGGCGTGAGCCACCGCGCCCGGCCTCAGCTTTAAATTTTTTAAGGTATAATTACTGACAGCTAATAATATGAAGAAAAAGAACACAAAAATATCTCTTTTGAATGACACATTTTAAAAGCATTTGTTTGAATGAGATTTATTCAGCTCAAGTGCAATTAATCATCTAATGAAAGAATCATCACTAAGATGGATAAATGTGTGAATCACGTGTTAGATTTTTAAACAAAGACAGGTTGAAAATAAACACGGTTTTCAGCTTCTTACATAAGCTTTTTATTATAACAATTCTGTGACATGGGTTAAATTGTGATAATGGATTAAAAGTATTTCTTTATCTCACCTAAAACATGAAATATTGGTGCCATAATGTCTTTTAGTACTTACATTAATATAGGGGGTGGCAATGATGAAGCAAATGCTAGGTTACCGAAGCTTTCCTAAGCATTATAATTCTGATACATGCTCACATTATTTTCAACACCACATCTCAATTTTCTGACACATTTTTCACTTTTATAATTCTAAGGATTTGTAGCATCACATTCTTCTCTAACTCCTTGCTTATGTGACTAAGAAAGTTGTTAAACTACATACAAAAGTTCAGAGTGTAATTTAGTGTTGAGAAGTAAGCCAGATTTTGTCCTCGATCTTACATACTAATCAGCTTGCACTAAAAGATTAATTTGCTAGAATTTCTTTTGAATGTGCATGTCTATATTCATACACGAGATTGGGCTATAGTTTTCTTTTTTGTGTATTAGCTTTGTCAAGTTTGGCATTAGACTTATGCTAGTTTTATAAAATGAGTAACTTTCTTTTTGTTCAGCTTGGTAATGAATTATGCAGCATAGTCAATTATGTGTTTTTGAAGATTTCAAAGAATTTTTTTCTAAAGAAATGTATAGGCTTAAATTTCTTTTTGGAATTATTTTACTGATAACATTTTCAATTTCTTTCATGATTATCTATATTGTTTTTAACTCCTTGAGTAAATTTTTTAAAATTTTAAAAATTCCCTTTTTATGCAGATTTTAAAATATCTTAATATAAAGTGTGTATAGTATCCTATGATACATTTTAAATCCATGATATCTATGTCTCTATATTATTTTTATAACTTCTAATTTGCTTTGTTTTCTCTTTTTTTGTCTTTGTTAGATTTTTCATGCTTGCCCATTTTGGTATTTTTCTCACAAACTAGCTTTTGAGCTTATTTATTTCTCCACTTTAGAATCCACATATTACCAATTTTACCTTAATAATTAAAAAAATTTTTTTTCCAAGTTTATAATGAATAGCATGTTCACATATCCCAGTTGTCTGAGATTTCCTGGTGTATGCCTTCTGTCCCAATATAATTATCAGTAACACCCCCTTTCCTCCTCAAAATATGTCAGTTGGATAATAGATAATATGACCACTCTAATGATGAATGAATCATACCATTTCCCCTAAATACAGCGGCGGCCTACAATAACAATGCATAATTATGATTATAGGTGACATCACATCCACAGGGGTATGAAAATCGATTCTGGGGAGGTTAGGGTAGGGGTAAGGCAAAAGGCTTTTGATGTTATAAAGGTGTGTGGCCATCCAGAGGGCCATAGTACATAAACAGATACACAGCTGGTTTGTGATGTTAAAATTTCATGAGGGTGGGAGTGCAGGTAGGACAAAATTGTCTAAATCAGGCTCCTTAGAAGGACAATAATGAAAAAAAGGCTGAGAAAACACTGTTGCAATGCTGTTTGAACACTGACATTGATTCGTTCCTTTCCTTTTTTGCCTTAGTCATTGAGGTGTTTCATAATTTGTAAGTAATTGCAGTTTCTGTTTAAGCGATAGGTTATTGTTTCAACACTGAAATACCCTGTTGACACCATCAGTGATATCAATGTTGTCAACACATTGGTCCTGTCTATGTCCTGGGCTGACTTCACCTTTCAGTAACATTTTTCCGAGTTGACTACTTCCTCCTTTTAATAGCGTGACTATTACCAGCCTCATTGGAGTAAATGAATTAAGACGGTGAAGCACTCAGAATTGTACCCGTCTCTCCTGGTTTCCCCGTCTCGATAGTTACTTTCGGAGGTGTTGGCTTGCTTGTTCACTTCTGGCTGATCTCGAGTCGCTGGACTGCTAAAAAGCCTGAATCCTTTTTCTTCTCTGTCTATATTTTATTCCTAGGTGACCTTATCCAATTCCATTGCTTTAATTCCTTCTGTATACCTTTATACCTCCAGCCCCGACACCTGCCATGAGTTCCTGACCTGTATATCCTGTCACCTGCTTTATATTCTCGTGTGGTTGTATAATAGTTACCTAAATTAAGTGTATGTTCAAAATTTAGTTTTCTCTTCACACTTGTTCTAGATCCTGCCCCCTCCCATGTCAGTAAATGATACTGCCATCCAATCAGTTTCTCAAGCCAAAAACCTAAGATGCATTCTAGAGATTTTGCTGCCTTCCTTCTTCCACATTTCCTCCATGAGCATTCCAGCCAGTTACAGCTCCCCACCTGTCCACTTCTCTGGGTTGTCCCTCTTACTCTTATCCAAGACACCATCAGCTCTTACCTCGATTTCCAACTGGTCTCCTGCTTCCACTCTGTCTCCCAGCCCCGACTCCCATCATCCATTCCCCAAAGAGATCTTTTAAGAATATAAATCAGATTACTTGACTCCGCTTCTTAAAATCTCTATTGGCCTTTCATTGCAGGCAGAATAAACACTGGATCCTTATCCTGGCCAATAAGGAACCCCATCCACATCTTCCCTCCAGCCACACTGGCCTCTTGTTTCTGGAACATGCTGCACCCATTTCTGCCACGGGGTCGTTTGCTGTTTCCTTTACCTGGACACTCTTCAGGCCCTGGTCTTCATGTTGCTGGCCATTCTTGTCTGAAAAGTCTCAGCTCAGTTGTTACTCCCTCAGAGAAGTTTCTCCCCTGGCACCATGACAAATATTGGCTCCTTTCCACCAGAGAATATTAAGTTAATACTGTGCAGTTTTTTGTCATTGGTTGTTTGTTTGTTTTGAACTGGAGTGTTTATTTCATAAGTTTGGCTTAGTTTCCAACTGAGTGACCCCTAGCTGAGGTGGGCTGGGGTCCCTGCTCAGGGCTGGGCAGGTGAGACAGAAAAGGGCATAGGAAGGGTGTCTGGGTCTGGGCCTCAGAGCTGAAAATGGTACTGGGGCCCAGGCTACAGGTCAGGCTCATTCAGGACCTTCACCACCCCATCCTCTATCGCCATGGAGAACCCCTTGAGCCATCATCCCCAAAGAGTGGCAACTAATAATCATCTAGGAACAATTCTGTCTTTCTACCAAATGCCCCAGCAAGGGCAACCACGAGCTGAGCTTTGCCTTCTGTATTGTGGGCTCATCATTTGCCAGTCATAAAGACACTGGCGCTCAGACATGGACCTGTGGCTGCAGAGGTATTGCTGAAATTGTGGGTCCCCAAGCGTCCACCCTCCTCTTCCTTCCCGTAGTTGCCCTGCTGCTGCCACTGTGATTCCAGGGAGGACCAATCTGGTCCAAAGTCCTAGGGAGGCTGCCCCGCCAGCTCCAGGGTGGGCTCTGTGGCTGCGACTATCCCACCTCTGTGACTGTCCTGTCTCCATGGCTGGGTGCTGCCTATCCTACATAGTCTTCTTAAAATTATCTTCATTTTTGGTATGGCTGCCTCTTTTTTCTTGGCCTCCCACTGCTATCATGTCAGCTCTGTGAAAAAAGGGACCCGTTCCTCTATTTATAGCACATTCATTTTCAGTACCTAGAATAGCTCTGGTCCCACAGTAGGTAGTTGCGTGTATAGTTTATGTATTAGACTTTTGGCATAATTCTCATAGAGTCAAATGATGAATGCAAAATCATTAAATGCTGAGGGTTTGCTATATTTAGAGGTTTTTGCTGATTGATGGGTTGGTTGGTTGGTTTTAAAATCAAGTAATCCATCAGGTTTTATGAATGTGAAATTTTATGGAATTTGATGAGGTATGTGCCTATGTGGATGAGTATATAGGGGAGAGATTTCTCTTTTATTTTCTTTCAAATGATTAGTTGTGCTTTTCCAGGATTTCCCCAGAATTTCTAGGAATGTTGGTTTGGGTGAATGTATCCATTTTTGGCAATTCTACATTTATCTACATTCAGCTATCAGGTTGGTTATTTACTCCTTGCCATTCTTAGGTTTTTCTTTTCCATTATGGTCCTTTACAACAAAACAAAGCAAAAAAAAAAAAAAAACACAAAACTGTTTTTTGGTAGCATCTTGTTGAGATAAGAAGGCAAAGTTTAAGAAGTAAAATATACTAAATTACTTGAAATAATTTTTGAATGCAGAGGTTGACTTTATTGATGAAAACAGAATTTAAGAAGTATCTGAATTTGATTTATTGTACTTAGCACTTCATCTGAGTGATTAGAATTGCCTATGCTTTGGTTGTTTCCGAAACAATCATGTAGATTCTTTTTTGCTTAAATTCAAAATGATTTGAGATGAAATAAAAAATCTACAATACTCCCCCGACCCACAATGGGTCAATTTCTTCTCTCAGTGGAGATGCCATGCTGTCAGAATTTCTTAAAATTAACCTGCAAGCTTATCACCAAGCAGCTTTGGAGAAGTGAGCATTCTTTTGAAGAAAACCTTTTATTTATTTTTTTTCCTAATTGGAGGATAATATATATTCATTGTAAAGAAATAAAATAGAAATTATGTATATTTCTACCAAAGATAATTTCCATTTTGGTGTATTTCCTCTCAGTTCTTTTTCCGATATATGATCTTTTTCTCCTCCACTTTGAGATATGCATTGTGATTTCCCTTTGTGATAAAGAGGATGAATCTGCTGGCTCATTTCCTTTTATAGACTGCCACCTTTTCTACCAACCAAGAAAAAGTGCATTCTGGATTTTGCTTGGTTTGAAATCATTTATGCTGGAACAATTCCAAAATATTGCTTCCGTAATCTGAATTTGTCCCATGCTGTATCAGAAAAAAAAGAACTTTCACCACAGCCAGAGAGGAACTTCACATGTCACCCATAGAGCCAATGCTTTTAATACATATTTCATGATCACAGCTGAGGCTCTTCCAAACCCAGAGTGCTGTATCATTCATTCACTCTTTTAAACTACAAGATTATTTTTGGCTCTTTGTGTTGGCACATAGGCCTTCCCATTGCTGATCTGCATGAACCATTTATCAAGTCAAGGGTTTAATCTATCAAAGTCAGAGTTTCTTTGTTCTGCCTCTCTCTGTCTCGCCTTCCCATATGGTTTTGTCCCGTATGTGTATACTGTTGGCTCAAAAAAAGGTTATTTGGAATGCAAAGGTTTATCAGGTTTCTCCATTTTTTTCAAAATAACATATTATGGAGCACAGTGATATTTTTAGGGGAATGATATTATAATATTGATCAGTTCTTAGAACATGACATTAACTATAATATTTGAATCCAATTTCCTTGCTAGTACTCCTGGTTCTGTTCTTGCCAGTACTCATTCTGAAAAGCTAAACCATCTTTGATTTTCTTCTCTTCCCTTTTTCAGACATTTTTTGAACTGTCAAATCCTTTGGATTCTATCTCCTGTATATTTTTTTTGAATCTACCCTCCATTGCTTTTGTTTACGAGACTCAAGATGCTGCCTGTTGTCTTCAAAGAGGCAAAGCAATCAGTTTAGAATGCTTTTGGTGGGATCCAGATATCAAGGCCAAAACAAATTAAATAATTCATTAAATAACACTGACTGCCTGCCATGTGCCAAGCCCTGATCTAAGTTCTGGTGATACAGCAATGGACTGTAGAGGAAAAAAAAAATTGCCAAGTGGAGCTTACACATTCCAATGGGGGAATAGGGGAGAGAGACAAAATATAAGTAAGTAAAATATACTATGTTGGATGTCGTTACATCCTATGAAGAAAGGTAAAGCAATGAAGGGCCATCGAAGAGCTGGGGGTGGACAGGAAAGGGATAGATCTAAAGCAGGCGGTGGGGATGATAACAAAAGCAAATTAAAACTTAAAGGAGTATTATGAACAAAAAGAATACATCAAAAGGCATTCTAGTTCTATTACCTCAGTTTCCAGAATCTCCTAGTCCTGACTCCAAACCACAGGGATCATCTAGCTGCTGCAATAGCTACAACCTGCTCTCCCTCTCTCTGAACCATCCTGCTCCTAGGTCAGTACTGTCAGCAAAACCTTATTGAAATCTACGCATAGGGATTGTGCTTAAGAGAAAGCATAAGTTGACCCAAAGAAGCAGGTCCACGATAGGTAAATCAAGGTATACAAGGTGGGACTTCCAGAGGCCAGAGTGAGACACAAATAGAGATCATGAATAGTGTCTAGTGAATTCTTACTGCCAATAGAAAAAGTCTAAAATCTTTAGCCTAATATTCATGGCTCTCCACCAAATGACTCCACAAGTTTTCCAATCTTGTTTCCTAGCACTCCTCTTCACACTCCTCAATTTGTCTTCTGATTTCCATTCTTCCAGCCTTTATTTGTTTTTTTCTGGATGAAAGATCTTTTTCTACCATTTTTTCAATGTCTAAATTCTATCCACCCTGTGGGATCAGATACTTCCTTTTCTATGAAAACTTAATGGAAATAATCATCTCCTCTTCAGAATGTTAATAACAAACTCTTTTGGCACTCAGTATTATGTTTATTTATATATATGTGTGCCTCAACATTTCTGTCAGACATAAAACTCTTTGAAGTGGGCTTCTGGTCTGGCCGATCTTTTATCCTTCCCCCACGCCCAGAACAGGGGCCAGCATGGATAAGGGAACAAAAGTGCTCAGTGGCATATTCAGGTGATATATTTACTCAGTGGCAATTCAAAAATATTGTTATACTGAAACACTTCCAGATGAAGGTCTTAGACATGGTAAAATGTTGTGAAATGCCTAGTTAGTCAAAGACATGGACTGTTTATCTTCAAGAGGAGAAAAGTAATGACAGGTAAGTTTTTTCAGTCTTCATCTTCTTTTGTTCTTCTTTTTTAGTCTTTTTCTTTTCCTTTTTTTTTTTTTTTTCAGACAGAGTCTTGCTCTGTCACTCAGGCTAGAGTGCAGTGGCCTCATCATAGCTTACTGCAACCTTGAACTCCTGGGCTCAAGTGATCCACCTATCCAGCCTTCTGAGTAGCTGAGACTACAGAGACATGCCATCACACCTGGCTAATTTTTCTATTTTTGGTAGGGGGAAGAGGAGAGTCTCGCTTTTGTTCAGGCTGGTCTCAGCCTTAAGCCATCCTCCTGCCTTGGCCTCCCAGAGTGCTAGGATTATAGGCATGAGCCACTATGCCAGCTTCAGTGACCTTCTAGCAATATTCATCAGTATTTACCACTTTTTTTTTTTTTAGAGATTTTCTCCCCTCAATTTCCATGGTATTTCTTGATTCGCTTTGTCTCTTTTGCTGACCTTTCTTCCCCTATCCAATCTTTAAATGTTGGAATCTAAGCTCAGTCTTAGACACTGTCTTCTCAGGTCTGACTTGTTGATGCTTGTGACTTCAATTCTGTTAGTGGAGATTCACAAAATCATACCTCTGGCCCAGACAAGATCTCTGAACCTCTAACTGCCCACTCAGCATCTCCCTCAAGATGCTTCAAAGGTTCCTCAGATCCAACATGTACATATGGAACTGATAAACCCTTTCCAATTTTAATGAATGGCACTGCAAGCCTTCTGTGTACCTAAGCCAGAATTCTAGAAGTCACTCCTGACATCCTCTTCTCTCTTACTCTTCATGAATAATTCACTTCCAAGCTCTCCATTTTTATCTCCTAATATGTCTAAAATATACTTAGAGATAGATCATCTCCAAGTCATCATCCTCACACAGGACACCATCGTCCCTTGCCTGGACCTCTGCAGTAGCTCTACCTGGGCATCCCACATCCACCTTCGCCTCCTCCACTCTGTTCTCCACGGTTCTCTACCATTTAAAATGTAGAATTTATTACCTTATTTACCTGCTAAGACTCCCAGTGATTCCCTGGGCCTTCCCCAGACTCCTGGATATGGCCCACGGGGCTCTGCTGCATCTGGCCCGCCCTGCCTCTCCAGCTTCATCTCACATGTTTCCCTCACCTTCCTTGTGTCCATCCTTCCAGCATCTCCCTCTGTCTGGGATGCTCCTTTTTCCATTTCCATCTACCTCCCCTTCAGACCATTTACATCACCGATCAACCATCCCTTCCTTAAGCAAGCATCTTCTGATCTTCCTGATTAGGTCAAATCCATTATTAGAGTCACTCCTAGTATCATGTTATGAAAACACATGCTGCTATTATAATTTTACATTTATTGCTGACTGTTTCTGGGAGCAGGGTGGGGAAAAGAAGCATTGCAAGTGATGAAATAAGAGAGGACCTAGGGGCCAGGCCATGAAGAACTTAGTAAACATGTTAAGGTATTTCGGACTTTAATCTCGAGACAGTAGAGAACCATTAGATCACTTTAAGGGAAATGACAAGACTATTTACATTTTAGAAGTGTTATGAACTGAATTGTGTTCCCCCATAATTTGTTAGTCTTTACCCAATACCTCAGATCATGACCTTATTTGGAAATAGGGTCGTTGCAGATGTAATTAGTAAGATAAAGTCATACTGGAGTAGGGGGTACCCCTAAACCAATAAGACTGATGTCCTTACTTTTTAAAAAATTCTGTACAGAGAGATAGACATGCATACAGCACACAGGGAGAATGCTGTGTGAAGATTGGAGTTATGTTGCTACAAACCAAGGAACTACTAGGAGCCAGGAAAGAGGCCTGGGACCAGTCCTTCCTTAGCACCTTCAGAGGTAGCATGGTTCTGCCAACATATTGATCTCAAACTTCTAGATTCCAGAACTGTGAGACAATAAATTTCTGTTATTTAAATCACTCAGTTTCTAGTACATTGTTATGGCAGCCCTAGCAAACTAATGTAGGAAGACTACTTCTGGCTGCAGTGCAGAGAATAGTTAGGAAGTGGGCAAAACTGAGCACAGGGAGACAATTTGGGGCTATTAAAATAAAGAGATGATAGTGACTATGGGAAAGGTTAGAGGGCTAATTTGAAAGTAAAGTTAACCAAGATGAGTGAATGATTAGACTTGCAGAGCTAAGAAAAGGAAAATGGCTTGAGAAAAGTTGGAGGATTTTAAATCCCATTTATTGGTTGATGACTTAAAAATGTATGTCTTTAGCTAAGGCTTCTCTTGTGCCTTTTAGATTCTCATATTCAAATGCCAATTCAACTACATTCAGATTTTCCACAGTCACTTTGATGAATATTTAAATGAATGAAGAATTAATGTCTAATAATTGATAAGGGTTACCATGTATTAAATAGATTAAAAAGGAGAATTAATGTTATTTCTTCAAATAATTGTATATTAAAGGAAGATAAACTTTCATGCTACCTAAGAGAGTTTTTCATCAACCATAGCTTCCTAGCATGGAATAGTATAGAAAATCTGCCCTTAGGAGGTATATTTCTATCTCCAATGTCTGAAGTGTCTTAATGACCTTTAGTCTATGACTGCAGCCTATTTATCTTTCTCTTTTGTATTCCTATAGCTCTTTGTTTATAGCTCTCATATTGTTCTCTTTACATTTTAATTATATAGAGGCCTAGGAATCTTTTTCATTTCATGGTAATGTCTCTAAGAGCAAGGACCGAGTTTTGTTTATTTTGCTCCAGCACATGGATCCTAACACTAAGCTGTATACATAATCATTTTATTACTGCTACTCTGTTGAGAATGCACAAATTTAGGTCCCAGTTTCAAATATTCTCTACTCCAACTATTTAATTCAATAGCAATAAATATGCATGCCTATTTCCTTGTTTAATAATAAAAATGCAAAGTGTTGAGATAAACTATTTGTGGTAGCTAATCAATATTCCTGTTATCAATTATCCATGCTAGATTATATTATGCATTAATTTGGTTCCGTGCTCTGTAGTGTATGACATATGTGTTGTGCAAAGGCATAATTGCTTGTGTTCATACATAATAAGTAGGTTGGGGAATTTGTCTGATGGTGTAACTTAGTTATTAATAGTGATCGTCAAGTGCACATTTCAAGTTTAGAACCTCATTGGCCTTCTGGGAGTCAGTGTCTCAATTTCAAGGAAAATTTAAACCTTTCCTTTCATGTACTCCTGTTCATTTAATTCTGTGAAAATAAGAGATTTTGTGTCTAAGAAGAAAGAGCTAGAGGCTAATTAAAGGACTGAAGGGCAGAGTTTCATGGCCCTCTGATTTCTCTGCAAATGAGTAATGAATTAAATGCAAATGAGTGAGATACCTAAGATTTTGGTTTTTTAAAAATTGTGGTAAAAATATGTAACAAAATTTAGCATCTTAACCATTTTTAAGTGTACAGTTCAGTAGTGTTAAATATATTTGCATTGTTGTGGAACAGATCTTCAGAACTTTTTTATCTTGCAAAACTAATGGTTATCTATCATTAAACAACAACTCCCCATTCACCTCTCCCCCTACTCCTGGTGACAACCATTCTCCTTTCCGTTTCTATAAATTTAACAATTTAGTGTTATTCATATAAGTGGAACCATACAGTATTTGTTTTTTGGTGACTGGCTTATTTCCTTTAACATGATGTCCTCAAGGTTCATTCATGTTGTAGCATGTGGCATGATTTTCTTCCTTTTTAGGGCTGAATAATATTCCATAGTGTGCATATACAACATTTTGTTACCCATTCATCTGTGGACATTTTGGTTGTGTGCATCCCTTGGCTCTTATGATTTTCTTTTAACTAAGTGTATTTGAAAATATAAATACCCTAGATCAGTTCCATTTTCAATTTTCCCTCTATAAAAATGAAGAATATTTTAATACATTTGAAAAATTCTTAAAAATCTTTGTCACTGAAGTATTCTTATTCTAGATTATTATTCTCTGATAAAAATGGTACCAAATATATTTTTAGACAGAATAATATTATGAAACTCAGTATAAGGAACATTTAAAACTCTAAAAACAGTTTGGCAGATACGTGAATAGACTGTGGAACTGAATGACTCTTGACCTCCCAAAGGACCAGAGAGACTTTGGACAGAATTATTAAGACAAACTCATAAAAAAAACTCTTTAAAATTAAACACATATATTAGAGGTAAAGCTATTATTTTTATTTCAATACTATCATGAGTACAATTTCCTATGATACCTTAAATTATTATATGACCTAAGTGTCTGTGGCTCAGAGATCTGTATCAATGGAAAATCAATGCTTTGTCCACATAATTAAGATCTTTTCTAAGAAGAATTCACAAGGGCTTTGAGTATGTGTGTAAAAATAAGTCCTAGAATTCTTTTACAACAATTGCAAGCATAGTCTTTCAGTTTTTCCTTGCTCTGAGAATTGATAACTAACATAGCCATCTGCCCTGTCTCTAATTTTCTGAAGATTAGGTTCATTAATTTAACTCATGGTTGTAGTTTTGTGCCAACTGTATTGACGTATGCACTGATAAACATAATCTTTCATTTTCACTCACTCTTCTATCTCTACTCTCTCTCTCTAGTCCTTATATTATCCATAATAGTTGACAATACATGTGTGTTAGGTGTGAAAATTACAAAATTGCCAGCATCACAAAAAGCTATTGCCCTGTTATTTCAGACTGAGTCCCTCTCTTTTCTCTGTTTACTTTAGATGGTTTCTTTATTTAAAGAATTGATTTCTTGAATTACTTTTCTCTGAGCTGATTCATAATCCATTTCAGAATTTCTTACCCCATGCCATGTTTCTTTATTAATCAACCTGTGTATGAAATATGCAAATTTAACCCAGTTTGATTTTTGTCCAAAGTACCCTTTTTTTCTTTTTGCTTTCAAGCAGTTAAAAACCGTGGATTTAAACTAATGATCTTTTAAAAACTTGATCTGATTGACCCCTCCAAAATTCTGTCTTTTGTCCTAGCTCTTAATTTAGCTCCAAAAAGGAAATATCTACTATTTATATTGTTAGAAATTTTAAAGTAAATCTTAAGTGCAAAAAATGTGCATTATCAATTCTAGTTGGTTCCTGATCTGTTGAAGAAACACATGAGAGGTTTCCCTCACCCCTTAAAGTCTCTACTTACCCAAAGAATTGCATGACAAAAATAAGAATATGTGTAAGGCTTCTGATTGCAAATTGACTGCCGTGTACCGTAATATTTCTCCCACGTGGACATCTTATTTCACTGAGAAGTTCTAGGTCTTTCCTCTTTGGTTTTCCTTCTTCTATGTGATCATGGACATAAAACAAACAGAAAAGTTCCTACCCAGCAAGTATCAAGTTGTCCCTGGTACCATAACTTGAAATCAATCAAGGAATTACTTTTTTAATCATGTAAAAAACTTCCTTCCATGTCTCTGACCTGCCAAAAAACACAGGTCCTAAAAACCAGAAAACTGTAACACTAGCTAAATAATACCATTGTTAGGAGTAAGATTTGGAAGCCAGTGCTTTGCATGGCAAATTAGAATAAACAAACTTACATAGAAATACAGTTAATTAAATCTCTATTCTATAAACTGTGAACCAAAGCTTATATAAAAGGGAGATTTGAGAAGTCTTTGTAGCAAGTATTAAAAATTTTGTCATAAGGCAGTGACCACTCTGGCATATCTGTATTAGAAAATGACAGTGTAGGGCTCCAAGGCAGAGAATCAGTGCTGCTGCTCAATCTGGACAAAGAAAGGTGGAACAAGACATAAACTACAGAAAGAGAACATGCTCTAAGCAACAGTGGGCTAATTCCTTGGTGTGAAGAAAACGGGAGTTTATATCGGAAACATAAGGCTCATTATTTATGTAATTATGCTTGTTAACTGTAGTGTAAACTATATATGAAATTCTCATTCCGGCTTATAAATCCAATCATTAGTTTTTCATTTTCATATATACGTTAAATAAGTATACATTGGGGACCCACAGATGTCTCAGGCATGGACCTACAGTGGTACAAAGGGCCCAGGATCTTACAGGAATGTGGCAGTTGGCAAGGAAAGAAACAATCCTGTGCGGTAAGCACCCTGCGCTATGGGAACAGGGAGTGGGACTATTTATCTGGATCCTAGTGGAAATTATTGTAACTAAGAACAAAGGATGATAGGATTACAAGAGGGTAGGAGAGGAAGTTCCAAGCAAAAGTATGTACTAAATTTTGAATGAGGCAGAAGTTCAGTGAAATTTTTATGTTTATTATAAAACCCTAAGGAAAGGTTCTCTGCTATTATAGACGGCTTTCTGAACCGGATGAATGTCAACTGTGACTTCAGTCAAGAACTGATGGTGTGGCCAGATGGAGTGTGTTACCTCCCTTCAGCATTTTGCCTTAAGAGAGCTTGCGGTGTAGCTTGTCAGACAGTATATTTATTCTGCACGTTGCTGGAAATTTGAGGCTACCACCTAGAAACACGGTTCTTGGTCTCAGCAGCATGCAGTGAGTTAGTGTACCCCAGTCCCTTGGATAAGATTGTATCCTATAAAAGGCTCCATGAAGCACAAATGTAAAATTATGCTACAAAAGCACCTCTTCCTTTCATAGCACCACAGGGGCTATTGCTGCAAGTCTGACTTGCAAAGTGCACAGAAAAGTGAACCGGTGGACTCATTCCATTTTGCTTTATACTACTGTCCAGTCTGACACCCGAATAATGCTGAAGGAAGCCCACTGAGAGAATGCTTGCCACCTTGTCACTTGCCCTCTATGCTCTAGCTCAGGGTCGGTGATTTTTTCTTTAAAGGAACAGTTGGTAAATATTTTAGGCTTTAGCTGTCCCTGTCACAGCTACTCAACTCTGCCATTGTAGCATAAAACCAGCTATAGATGATATGCCAGTGGATGGACGTGGCTGTGTTCCAGTGAAACTAAATTTGCAAAAACAAGCGGTGGCCCACAGGCCATGGTTGGTTGGCCCCTACTCACCACAGTCCTGTAAGGCATGTATCTGGACCCCAGCAGACGCTGTTTCCATTGGAATGCTCCTCATCCCTCTTTCTGTCTAGCTAGGTTTTAATCATTCTTCAGCTTTTAGCAGAGCTCACTTTCTGAAGGAATAAGCTTCACCAATGCCCCAAATCCGATGGTCCTCCCCCCAACTCCAGAGCACTGACTTATTTCTAGCTACTTGGGGACTTGCTTTCTGCAATCCTGAGTATGAGCTCTGTGAGGACAGAGACCTGCTTGCTTTTCTGCCTTCGGTATCCCTAGCAGGTAACACACAGTGCCTAGGACATAGGAGGGCCTTAATACATACTTGTTTGATGCTTAATGAATGAAATTACTTATACCTTCCTTACTTTGTCAGGATCATAAGTCTAGCAGGTGAAATTTATTTAAGGCTTTATAGTTTATGAACCATGTCACAGGGTTGCCATATTGTAACAAAATGACGGTTTAACGACATGTCCACTCCAGTAGGGTTCAGAGGACTGGGGCAATCAATCATTTTAGCCCCCTTTCACTAAGTGAATAATGCCAGTTGGACAGTGACCGCTGACTACTTTGTCCGCCCTACCCCTGAGTCCTAAAGGCTGCTCTGCTATCTCAAGGTGGAGGACGAGCACCTCTTACCATCAATGTCTTCCACTCTTTTTAGAGGGGATCCCAGCATAGTGCTGTTTGTGCTCCAGTGCTTTACAGAAGTTTTAGTGAAATATCTCTTTCCTTATTGACATGGCTTATTATCTCCCTAGAACCCAGATAAGTGCATTAGATTAACCTGGAATCAGAATCAGATATAATCAGAATAACTCCTCCACCAAGACTAATGCTTTGTTACTGGGTCCAAATGGTTGTGCTCAGCCCTGGGGGAGAGCTATTCCCCAGGAAGCTCCTCTATCCCTCTGAGGCACACACTTCAAAGGGCCTGCTCCCCGATTTGTCAACATACCCAGGCATCACTTAGAGTCTTAGCCAGAGCAAGCTGGGACCTTGGCTGCTCTTTTTCCCTCTTCCACTTGCAGGGAGATAGCGAGTAATACCAAATGTTTATGTACAACTGACTGTGTACCAGGTATTTGCCATCTGTAAATAATTTGCAAGATGGTAACTTAGACCCTCTTGACAATTCTGTTGCATTATCTTTATTTTACCAAAGAAGAAAGTGAGGCACAGAGAGGTTAGGTACATTGTCCAAAGTCACACAGCTAGTAATTATGGAGCCAGGAATTGAACTCAGACAATCTGGTTCTGAATCAAGGCATTTTACCCCATTCTGCTGGTGCTGTGATTGCTGACTCCTGACTCACCCACCCCAACCCCAGCACCATGGAATATGTTGCCTCTAGTCTATCCACTTCTCTCTCAGAATCTCAGATAATAGGAACAAAGGAAGGACATAAAACACATAACAGTGCTTAACTTACAATAGAGGCTGAGACTGGAGTGGAAATGTTCAGACCACATTAGGTTTCAGGCGATGCTATCTCTATAATAGGCAGAATATTCTAAATTCACGATATTCTGAGCTTTGAAAATCATGAGGGAGAGGAAAATGTCCTCGAATGGCTATGCGCCCTTTCTCTTTTCAAAGAGCTAGTTTGGAACAGTGAAAGGATGCTCTTGTTCACTAAGTGTTTCTCACTGTTTGAGTGTGAAGTAGCGTTTTAGCCACAAATGGAATGTTTTCCCTAAAATTGAAATCAATTTGTAAAATAATGTAGAGAATATAAAGCCTCTTGCTGTTTTTCCCAGTGAGAAAGCAGCAGGGACTAAGCACGAAAAATGTGGCCACTTCATTGAATGTAACACTAGGTATTCACTTCATTTCTAGATGGGAAGACACACGAGATGATTCTCCCTACTCTGTGTTGCAAATAAAAATTAGTAAAGTAGTAATAATAAGTTTGATGAACTCAATTGTGACACAAGAAATCGCCACTAGAGGTTTGAAGATATTATATCCCTGTTGCTTTGTAAAAATTGTCTTTTTTCCAGACTAGATATAATTAGCATAGACAGATAACTCATGCATCTTTCAATTTAAAAATCTTCTATTTTCCTTCCAAACTTTTGCTTGGAAAAGTTTTCATCTTCAACGGTTAATTCTCATTTGAAAAAATCACTCTCTTTATAGGAGTATCTCCAGCCTAAAACATGCTCTTCCTGACTCAAAGAAACTGTTTCTTCATAAACTCATAGGTATATTTTTGTAGGGTCATCAAAAGTGACTTGTTCAGGGGTACCTAAAGTCAATATGGCAATAAATTGAGAAATCAGATTCTCACTCCTCTATTTTCCTAAGATTATTGTGGATGAAATGAGCCATTGCTTTTTTGTCCCGAGAAACTGATTTATATAGAGAGAAGAAACTGTCTTTGGAAAGTTTATTTTCCCACTAATAAAGCCAGTTTTTTACTATGTAATCAATCTATTCACCTACCCATCCATCCATCCAATCTATAATTCCAACCATCCTGACCCTTTTTACATTTCTTCTCTGCTTTATTTTTCCTATTTGCCCTTGTCATCTTTTACTATTTCATACAACTTTTTAATTCTGTTTATTGTCTGCTTCATACTTTGGAATGTAAATTCCATTAAGTTGGAAATACCAGTCCATTTTGTTCATGGTGTATCTCCAGCGCCTAGAACAAACAGTACTTGGCAATAAATGATAATAAATGTGAGGCTTATTGAATGAATTTTTATTAGATAAATATTTATTTAGCCTCCACTATATTGAAAGCACTGTACTGAGTGCCAAAAAGGATCTAAGATGAAACAGATATGGATCTCACTGTCAAGGAGATTCCAGGCTAAGAAAGCCATCACCAAAATACATCTTTTTAACGGCATCACTATAGAGAAGAAAAAGTTGTTTTCATATGAAAAATGAAGCAGAAATGTTATTTATACTTCTACCTGAGAGAAAGCCTTCCCTGAGGAAGTGACATATGAGACAGACATTGACTAACGGGAAGGATTTGGAAATGGGGAATTGTGGAAAAGCATTCTAGAAAAAAAGTGACAGGAAGAATTAACAAGTGGAGGTGGGAAACGCGGGGTTTGTAGGAGATAGAAAAGCAATTGGTTTAGCTTAGAGGAAGCCTAGAGACCTGGAAGGTAGTAATGGAAGATCTATTGGACAAAGTGGTTGGGTCAGATTAGGGAGGATTTCGACGTCACCTGTTGGCAGTGGTGAGTCCGAAATTCCCTTTCTGGTACCTGAACCGCTCTGTATCCTCTGCATTATAACTTTTGAATGACAATATTCTGTGCTTCCTGTTTTGAGTTTCAAAGCAGCAATGTGGTCAGCCCTGTTTGCTAGGGCCTGGAAGGAATCTTTTATGAAATGCAGATTTAGACTTTGATCTACATTTTGTAAGTCAATAAGCTCAGTTTCTTGGCAGTAATTACAAGGCTCACAAGGATGTTGTTTTTGAATAATTTATCTAATGTACTAGCCACAAATAAGCTTTCACCACGGAGCATTTCCCTTCCCCTACTCCTGCTTTTCCTTGGGGACCTCTGGTTGTCCCTAGTTCCTAGAGATTTCTTCAAAGTTGAGCTGGAGTATGAATTTCTACCTTTGCAAACGTTTAACTTGCAGCCCTATAACTGTGTAATAACAGAGAGTATATTTTCTACTCCTAGCCTCATTTAGGGAGGACACCCAAAAAGTGTTTTTATCTTGGCATGCGAGCCTGTCGAGTGTGTCCTTGTTCCATAAGTGTACTTTGGCACCGGGAAGCGGAGACAGCAGCTTTCAAGTGATGGGAGAAACAGGCTGATCAAGAGCTCTGCTTGGGCAGACGGTACTAAAGCGGCTTGCATAGTCCCTGCCTCAATCATTTCAGTTTGAGTTTATTTTAATTTAAATTTTTATTCTTTATTGACAAATAATTGTATATATTTATGGGGTACTATGTAATATTTTCACACACACACACACACACACACACACACACACATTGTATTGCAGCATTATTCACAATAGCCAAGACAGTTCAGGGGGTTTTAATGGAAAAATTTCCAATTTCAGATCTGGGTGGGGTATATTTAATCATTTCCCCCATTCTCAATTCCTTTCCCCCTCAGTTAGTGCCACCATTGTCTTATCTTTTCAGGTACCCAGAATTAAAACTTCAGTGTCGATAGGAAAAACTGGTAATAACATAATTTATTTTAAATAAATTTAAGTAATGTATTTACTTAACAAATAAAAATAAAGATGCCACATTTAAACTAGCACCGAAGGCCAGCCCTCATTTCCATGGCATAGGTGTTTGTTCTTTGAATTCATCTTCTCCCCTTGTTTGCACTCCTCTCTCTTGAGTAAATTCTGAAATGGGTATATTACGAAATAGTGATCAGAGAGTGGCACTTCTCATACTGTGCTGGACGTAGCAAACCTCTCTCCTCCCAACAGTGATCAAAGAAATTTTCGCAATGACGTCCCTGATCGTGCCAGCCGGAGCCAGACGTGCTCCTTGTCTCCCCAGCCTTTCCGCAGTCACAGCTCCTAGCAGGAGCTCACCATGCTTGTTTATACCACTCTCGGGCTCTCATGACTGTGGCTTTGAAGTGTTGAAAGAGCTCTGGTTTGTGGGCAAGCAAACCTGGGTTTAAATTATGACCTTACTTCTTACTTAATAGCCTAGGTTGTGTCGCTTGAGCCTGCCTCTTTTCTCGCCTATAAGATGGAGACAATAACTATCTTTCCGGGTTCTTGCAGGACGCGAATAAGGTAACATGTGTAAGGCACATGCACAGAGTGCGGGACATGGTTAATATGTGCCGATGGAAGCTGTTGTTGTTACTGTTATTTTTGTTGTTTTATTAATACTACAATGGAAAATTCCCAAGGACAGAAGCTACACCTTATATGCCTTGAAGGGTGGTGTTTTTAGCAAGCAAAGGTGAATGTGTAGGGGGAAAGGTGTGAGCACTGCTCTGTGGAGGCTTTTTGGCCTTTTGTCTTCTATTTTAGTAGATTTTTTTTAGTATCCTGCCTCCTGGTAATGACGAAGGGGAAAAGACATCTTATACATAAGTTTGGTTCAGGCAAATCTTTTTTTGACTCTAAACCATAGATATCTATTTGCAAGGGCTCAATCTGCGGTAGCTAAATGTTTGCTTTGTTTTCCAAAATCAAGCTAAGGGAAATAAATGTAGGTTTGATGTCCAAAAAGTCCTTTCAAGAAAGAGGGTGCTGTATTTTCTTTCCTGCCTCCCCAAAGCATTCTAAGAAAGGCTGAAAATGTGTTTTCTAACCACCTCCTATCCCCACCATTGTTTTATTTTGGTGCCTGGCGAAGATTACATTAGGACAGGAAGGAACATTCCAGGGTGCCCAATTGCCTGCATTCAGGGGCCACAGCTGAATTTCCAAGTTCTTTCTTGTGTGCTTTATGTCACCTGTACTTTGACTGCTGCTAGTTAGAGAGAAGGAAAGCTCACACATTTTACAGTGAGCCAAGGTAAAAGAGAACTCTTTTGTCAAGGTAATAATAACACTTAGCACTTATATAGGGCTTTTTATCTTCAAAGGGCTTTGCAAACATTAACTAATTAAGAAGTCTGCTCAATGAGCAGCAGCTGTTGAAAAAATAAATGCGATGCTTGGGTGTATTAAAAAAGGGAGCAAAAACATGAGGACATCCTATATCAAGCAGCTGTAGTGTTCTGTCTAATTTGTTTGCTTCACCTGGTGGAATAGATGAGACATTAAAATAGTCCTGCCCCACAGAGTAATAATGGTTAGGGATAAGACAGAGCTGGCATGTAACGGAATATTGCAAGAGCTACAGAATATTTACCTGAAGAGGAAAAGCCAAAGAAAAGCTTCATCATCTAATTTTTATGAAAGTTTCTTAATCACAGGCACATGCAACACTAATGAAACAGACATTTGACATGCAAACACAGATGCTCTTAGAGAACCCATTTGCAGGAACAGGCATTCTCATTTATTCTTTCAAATTCACTCGATAAATATGTATTGAGCACTTACTGGACACTGGAGACATACATTTAAAAACTGCATGGGGATGGTTTTAAAACTATTGTGGATCTCTCATGGTACATGTTATTTACCTAATGTACCTTTATTTTACATGAGTATTCACACACACACACACACACACACACACACTAAATTCAACCAGCATTTTTCTTTGTTGACTCATTGGCAGAAATGAGCTAACATACAAATGTAAGAGCTGAGCTGACTTTGGTAATGAAAACAAAAATAAACAATCAAGAAATGCTTTTTGTTGTGGTTTTCTGCAATAGACCCTGGGAAGAGGCCAGCTTTTCTTTTTCTCTTTCTTGTTTTTCATAGCAACATTCATTGATCTATACTTGCTCTTCTGTTTAAAGTGCCTGTTTCAGAGTTTGCAAATTCCACGGAGATAAGAGCAGGTGGTGCATGAAGAGAAAAGGGAGAGGGATCGCATGATTCCAAAATCTAAGTGCCTACAACCCCATTAGAGCATATCCCATGCTATTTATACTTATTTATACACCCTCAAGGCATACTAGATCACCTTACTTCCAGTGTAGTGAAGGAGAAATTGGAATTATACTTTTGATTGAGCTGCTTGTCAAAATGGTTTTCTAAAAAAAATGATTTCCTCATTGCAGGAGGACAAGTCCTAGAAGAGATGGCGGGGAAGCAAATAAAGAAGAAGAGAAGGTGTTCTAGGTGTTGGGAGAACTGAGATGGCAAATGTTCCGAGACTGGAGATAAATGGCTGAGGGAAACTATAAATAGGTTCACTTTTGCTAAGGGAAACTTTCAAATCTAAAAATGAATAAAATAACAATGAGAAGCTCAGTGATACAGAGCTAAGGCCACAGTCACCAAGCTAAAGAAGCATCGGCTAGCATTCCCTAAGTTCGTGGCAGAGCGCGCTGTGAGGAGATTGGGAGAGCCAGACCTGACCCCAAAAGCCCAGGACCAAGGGTTGATTTCTATGGTGTGCAGCTGGGGTGGGGCTGACACAGTTAGAAAAAAATCAATTCAGTGATCATGGACTAACTCTGAAGCATTGTTTATAGTAGGAAATAAACCAAATGTCTGTTTTTTGTTGGATCATGTTTTCTGTGAAGAAAGGATTGATAAAATAAATCAGGATTTATTCACATACTAAAATATTATGCATCTGTTAAAACAAGGAGCTCTATCACTACTGAAAGCTCAAATGTAAATCAATAAAGCAAGGCGGGGAAAAAGTATGTATCATGTTAAAACTTGAGTAAAAACTATACATTCATGTGTGTGTGCATTCAGGCATGTTTATATATGAAGAGGCTATAGACTAACTCTGGAAGGATATGTATGAAAATACCACAGTGGTTACTCCTAAAGAGGGGAATAAAGGCATTGGGAGACTGTTACTTTTCAGTACCTATTTCCTCCTCCTGCCTCTTCTTTTTCTTTTCTTTTCTTTTTTTGTTTTTACAAAAAAAAATGAAAAAACTCCACCTTTTTATTTTGAGATAATTATAGATTCACATGCACTTGTAAGAAATAATACAGAGAGATCCCATATACTTTTCATCTAGTTTCCTCCAATGGTAACATCCTGAATAAATATAGTTTAATATATTTAGAAACAACTATCAAGTTGACATTAGTACAATCCATTGACTTTATTCCCATTTCACCAATTTTACATGCATGTATGTGTATGCATGTGTGTGTGGGTATTTAGTGCTATGCAATTTTATCACATGTATAAATTCATATAACTAATACCACTGTCGAAACACAGAACAGTTCAGCTACCCCTCTGTAGCCACAGCCACCTCCCTCCTTCTCTCCCCTCCTTAACCTGGACAGCCACTAATCTTTTCCCCATAGCCATAATTTTGTCATTTGAAGAATGTGTATGAAGGGAATCATACAGTATGTAACCTTTTGAGATTAGCTTTTTAGGATTCCATATTTATATGTAGTGTTTTTGAGTCTATCACTTTGAACAGTTTTCTTAGTTGTTGCTCTAGGTATTCCAATAATATATATAAATTAGCAAAGTCTACTAATATTATATTCCTTTTTTACTTTTTGGGTTACTTTTTCTTACCTATAAGTTAAATTTTTTAAAAAAATAAATAAAGCTAGCAAACCAAAACACTCAACCCAAAACAAGTGAAACAAACAAAACTCACCTGGATACAGTAAGACGGTAGACAGAAAAAGAAGTGAAGATTGAAACACCTCAGCAAAAATAGTTCAAAGAAATCTTGAATAAGAAGAAAGCATTAAATCAAAATGTTCCAGGTCATTCCTGAGAAACTGAAAATTGGAGGCTGTCTGGGACCTCTGCATGGAGCAGAGAAAGCCACATTGCTGAGTACCAGGCCTTGGGTTCTTACCAACTGCCATTTACCACCTGGGGGACCTTATTCCATTTCTAAACTCTCTAAGTCCCAACTGGAAGAGGAAGGTAACGATAGACCCTCTCTCATAGAACTGTTGTGAGGATTCACAACATATATATAAAGTTCTTAGTAATTGCCATTATGTAACTGAACTGTCCCCTGAGTGTCTACCGGGTCCAGGGGGTTGTACGTGTGCAGTGACACGTGCCATTTCTCAGGATGAGAAAGTGGTGCCCTCAGACATGTTTATAGACCCTTTGACACTGCTCACTCCTCTGACTCTGCAGATAGCACTTTCTTTCTAGTTTTTCCCGTTGGAACCAAATTTCACTATCTCACTATGCTCGAGATGAAAAGAGCTTACTCCAGCTCTCTTTGCTCACTTCCCTACCTTAGAAAGATGAGCTTGACATTTGGTATGTGAAATAGTTTGTATATGGAAAACAAAGAGTGAAAAAAATGTTGCTGTAGATTCCTAGGCTCTTTGGGGAGATGAGAGGAAGTTGTCAGAAATGATAATATTGTCCCTAGCAGTAAGAAATATGACCAATCCTTTCCATGAATCCTTATTAATAGATTTTTGGATAGAATCTCTTGCAGAGAATGAGTGATGCTCGTTTATTTTATACAGGACCCAGAATATATGTAAATGACTTAGAGTTGCTTTTTTTAGTGCTTTCTGTAGTATAAAGGATCATCCAGGTCTGATGGCACTTCACACAATCACAATGGACATCTTAGGTTACTCTAACCATGCAGTGAATGTTCTTTCCTTTTATTTCCCTGATTCTTTACTTGATACACAACTTTTATGATGTAGAGCCCTGGCTTCATTTCAGACCAGTAGAAAAATTATCATCAGAGCTAAGAATGGTTTTCTCTCCTTGTGCCTCTTCTCTTTGTGGGTCCTGATCCTTTGTTTAAACAATTTCTTATTCATTTTGAGTACCCATACATTTTCTTTACAGGGCTTGTTTCCCATGCATCTTGCCAATATTCCTAACCCTATCTTACCCTCCACCAGATCCTGCTAAATCTCCCACCTTGAATTTTGTTCCCAGATTAGAGGTTTGGCCCCGTCTCCCATTCTACTGAGCAAACTGCAAAAAAGATTAATATTAAGGACAGTTTATAGTCAACAGAACTGAAAAAACTTGCAGCTGGTAGTACCATCTGTGCCTGTCAAACTGTGGCCAAGTAGTTTTCCATAGTGGAGAAAGGCAGAGAATCTGATAATGACTTTTGGTTGGGGTTACTGAGAAATGAGCCTGCCCTGGAGGAAGATTAGGAGAGCTGAGAGGCGGCTCATTCTCTTTGTAATGTGTGGCTCATCTCCCAGAAAAACAGGCTTCTCCTGGCAAATCGTCAAATTTGGCATCTGAGACCAGAGAGTGGCCCCCTGTGTGAGTCCTTTCTCTCCTAGCCCATCTGCGAAATCAGTCTGTGCCAGGTGCCCAACATAGCATAGGGGAGGGGTAGAGTCATGAAAGAGAATAAAAAAGAAACCAACCTCACAGAATGTACAAGAAATGTCTAAAGTTCCCTAGGCTTTTGGTGATGCAGAAACAGGAGGAGTGTCGGGGTAGCAGCAGGGGAGGAAGTGGAGAGGATACCCACTGGCCGCATCGGTTCCTGAGCTCTCCTTTGTTGGGGAGAATCCGAGTACTTGAAGAAGCAAAGAGATGAAGAGAAAAGTATGGCAGCTAGGCCATGTCAATCTACATCAAGAAAAACAAATGAGAGGCCGGGCGCGGTGGCTCACGCCTGTAATCCTAGCACTCTGGGAGGCCGAGGTGGGCGGATCGTTCTGAGCTCAGGAGTTCGAGACCAGCCTGAGCAAGAGCGAGACCCCATCTCTACCAAAAATAGAAAGAAATTAA
>CAUYSK010056232.1:0-55007 GCA_963575035.1 Avahi laniger
CTATCTAGATTTTTTCTTATACAAACTAACTTTGTACCATTTGACATGCATCTTTCCACTCCTACCCCCCCCTCTGATAACCACTATTCTATTCAGTTTCTATATATTTAACTTTTTTTTACATTCCACATATAAGAGAAATTATGCAGTATTTTTACTTTCTGTTTTATTTCGCCTGGCATAATATCCCCAGATTCACTCATGTTATCAAAAATGGCAGTATTAATCTGCAGTCCCACCAGCAGTGTATGAGTGTTCCTACCTCTCCGCATCCACGCCAACATTTGTTGTTTTGGGTCTTTTTGATAAAGGCCAGTCTCACTGGAGATAAGTGATATCTCATTGTGGTTTTGATTTGCATTTCTCTGATGATTAGAGATGTTGAGGATTTTTTCATATGTTTTTTGACCTTTATTTTTATATCTATGTTGATAATCTTTTTCTGTATCTAAAATAAGATCAAATATAAATCTTTAAGATTAGACCAGTTATTCCAAGTAATATTTTTAGATATGTTATTATTGGTAGTAATATTTGAAACCTAAGTTGATAAATATGGAAATTTCATTTCGTTATTTGTAGGATAATCCCACTGTAGTAGTTGAAGATCTTAGGCTCTGCACGGTGAAACATTGTGAAGATATAGAACGACGATTCTGCTTTGAGGTGGTCTCTCCAACAAAGTAAGTGGTTTTAAAGAATCTGTGAATTGTTTTTATGCTTCTAGTTTGTCTTAAAGAACTTTCCAAAGTAGAGAAATTTGCATTTGACTGTGATTATCTGTGTTAAAGAGGAAGAAAATGTTTTAAAAATAAATTTCAATAATTAATCATTACAACTTCCTTCCTTTTAGAAGTTGTATGCTCCAGGCAGATTCTGAAAAGCTGCGCCAGGCATGGATTAAGGCTGTTCAGACCAGTATTGCTACTGCTTATAGAGAGAAGGGTGATGAATCAGAGGTTAGTAGAGGTATTAGCAATATCAAATGACATATTGCCAAAAGTTCTTAATTTTACTTTTACTTGCAATATTATATAATTTTAACATCTTTTTTAATGAAATATGATTATATGTAATTGAAATGAGTTTTATTTTTAAAATCCTAGATTTAATTTCTATTTTATTTCTCTTTATTTTTACCTATCATTTTATTTTAGTATTTGAATATATGTTTATTTTAATATTTGAATATATGGCCCAGATTGAAACAAGATATAGCAATATCAGTATTTTTCCCCAAAATATTTTACTGTTTTAATTAACTGTAAAATAAAATAATGGTCATGAAAAGTATTTAAAATTGAAACTGAGGAAAAGCCAAAAAGGAAATACAATATTGTCTCTTAGTTGAAGGCTCCTTGGAAAATATAAGCTGAATATGGGATCTTGGGTCATAGTCTGGCTTTAGCCTCCCAAAGAGTTTACAGACTTTTTTGGGCAAGGCCGTGAGTGAGTCCTGAGAAATGGAATTCCTTACTTTTGCATCATCTGGCAGGACTGTGGCATAGGCTTGGTGATAGATAACTGTCAGGGGAATGGATTGTTCTCTAAATTGTATTTCAAAGGTCATGATGGCCAACTTCCAGCTCTCAAGAGTAGATAAAAGAACTCTTCCCAAGCAGGAAATATGGGGACTCACTTGATCTAAGCTGCAGGGCATAGAGAGGAAAGTAGGAATTTCTTCAGTGATCAAGTTGACCTTGGGTACACTGTTAGGTACAAATGATGAGAACATTGACAAAGGACATGTTGGCAAAGATAGCCCTTATTATGTTTGTCTGCAGAATCACACTTCTTCAGTCTGCATCACTTTCCCCATAAGCCTGCAGCATAGCTATGTTTGGAATTTCCTTACATAATCATTTTTGAAGATTCTTCTCTTTCCTATATCCCATATATTTCTGCTTCTTAAGAAAAGTGTAAGTACTTTCTCCAGTAGCATCCTGAAAATGAGACATTTGTGATTCTATGCATGTCTGAAAATGTTTTTCTTCTGTCCTTATATTTGATAGTTTGACTAGGTATAGAATTTTTAGGTTGGAAATAATTATTCTGAAGAATATTAACAGCATTGTTTATTTGTTTAGTTTCCAGTATTGCTACTAGAGCTTTTCTTATTACTGATCTTTTGTATTTCTCCTCTCCGGTGTCTCTGTTTTTTCTTCCTGAAATTTATGGACTGGTATTGTGATATTCTTTTTGTGTGTGTGTGTTTTTTGCTCTACTTTCTGGGAAATCTTCTCAGTTAATCTCCTAAGCCTTCTGTTGAATATTTCAGTTCTTACTAGCACACACTTAATTTCCAAGAGTTTCTTTTTGTTCATTGAATGTTTATAAATATAAATCTGTTCATTTTTCATGGATTCAGTGTTAGAGCTATGGCTCTTAACCTTGACTGCACATGAAATAACACAGGAAGCTTTAAAAAAAAAAATCCCAATGCCCAGCCAGGCACGATGGCTCATGCCTGTAATCACTTTGGGAGGCTGAGGTGAGAGGATCACTTGAGGCCAGGGGTTCAAGACCAACCTGGGCAACATAGTGAGACCCCGCCTCTACAAAAAAATTAAAAAGTAGCTGAGTATTGCCTGTAGTCCTACCTACATGGGAAGCTGAGGCAGGAGGATAGCTTGAGCCCAGGAGATGTCAAGGTTATGGTGAGCTGTGATCACAATACCGCACTCCAACCTGAGTGCAGAGTGAGACTCTGTCTCAAAAAAAAAAAAAAAGAAAGAAAGAAAGAAAGAAATAGAAAAGGAAAGAGGAGAGAGAAAAAAGAAAGAGGGAGAGAGGGAGGGAGGGAGGGAGGAAACCATTAAATGCATGCCTATTGGTATTTCCAGTTCTAATCTAACAAGATTCATTCTGGTTCTCTCCCTTTCCATATAAATAAATAATTCCTATCTCTGCATTGAGAAATCTGGTTCCTATTTATCTTTAACATGTTTACTTATATGACCCCCCCCCCCCCGTATGTCACCAGTATCCTGTCTCTGTTGTCTCCTGCCTCCAGTCTTGTCCCAGCCCTCTTATCCTACTCAGGCTCTGACTCCTCATACTGGCTAGCACTCCTATTAATACTCAGATGCCTTCCTCTCCTTATTCAGGCTCCTATTTCCCTTGCTGGGCTGCTGCACTAGACAGATGTCCTCCTTAACCTGCTTGGGATCCAGCAACCTGTGCAGGATTAACCCCTTTTGTGGATACATTTCCTCACTCAACTAAATCCTCTAGAATACTGTGTCTCCACACTTACCTTGCGGGGCCCTGTCTAATGGCTCTTGAATTGAGCTTTCAGGAAGGGGAAGACAAGAGCTAAATTATATTTCTATTGATTCTGTACTCACATACAGGCTTGTTGAAGTTGGAATGTTTTTAAACCAGAGGCATTTTATAGACCATATCTTCCATTGCTTAGGATCTGTGAACCACATCTTTGTATTTGATCATTGTGGCCATGTATAGACAAGTGCTTATTAAATACTCTTTATTTTTGGTATAGACTTTGCTGTGTACTTAAAAAATTAACTTTTTGTTTATCAGCCATCTTTGCTTTTCTCCTGGTTTACTTAATATCCCTTGAAATTTTAAACATTGTATGTTCTATTGTTGATTCATTCTTTAATTATAATTATGTAGTTTATCTGTTCTTTAGTATTTAACTACACAACCATACCTTTTCTAGTTATTCACTGCAATAATTAAAATAATTTGCTTACAGTTCATTGAACACCTTGGAAAAGTATGGTATGAAATAATAATTATTCTTAAGTCTTAATAGTCTCATGTCTCTTTCTTCTCTCTCCCACCTTGCTTATTAAACTAGTGTTCCCCCTTCTCTCTGCCCTCATATCTTGTACATATATTCATTGTATCAGTTATTATATGTAGGTTTAAGTGTTTATATGATTCTCCCCACTAGACTAAAAATCCATTGATGGGAGAACCTATATCTTTTTATTTTTGAATCTTCAGTGCCGAAAATAGTGCCCAGCTAATGCCCGTAATAGACCTTTTATTTATGATTGTAAATTTTTGTTTGGAGCATGTAGCATATAATCTTTTTTTAAAAAAAACAAATAATTCTTAATTCTTTTAGAAGCTGGATAAGAAATCATCTCCATCCACAGGAAGCCTAGATTCTGGAAGTGAATCAAAAGAGAAATTATTGAAAGGAGAAAGTGCTCTGCAGCGAGTCCAGTGTATCCCTGGCAATGCCAGCTGTTGTGACTGTGGTCTCGCAGACCCTCGGTGGGCCAGCATCAACTTGGGCATCACCTTGTGTATTGAGTGCTCCGGGATTCACCGGTGGGTAGGCCTGCCTAGAATGAAAGACTCCTTCTTTGGATGAATACACTTTGGAAATTATCACATTCCATTTGTTAGAGGGCCTTTTCCACTTCCCTAATGTAATTACCAGTTTGTATCTTTGTACCTTTTAAAAAGTGTCTAAAGTTCTGGTTTGTAAAGTGGTTTTGAGGACTTTTGTTCACCATGATTATGAACCAGAAGATCTGTCCCTATTTTTTTGTGTGTTAAGGCCTATAGTGGCTGGGTGTCGTGGCTCACACCTGTAATCCTAGCACTCTGGGAGGTTAAGGTGGGAGGATTGCTTGCTTTCAGTTCAAGACCAGCCTGAGCAAGAGCAAGACCCTGTCTCTAGCAAAAATAGAAAAAATTAGCCGGGCATGGTGATGCATGTCTGTAGTGCCAGCTACTCAGGAGGCTGAGGCAGGAGGATCGCTTGAGCCCAGGAGTTTGAGGTTGCAGTGAGCTGTGATGATGGCACTAGACTCTACCCGGGGCGACAGAGTAAGACTCTGTCTCAAAAAAAAGGGAGGAGACTATATTAGAGACTGTTAGAGACTATGTCACATTAAAAGAGAAAAAGAATTTGCACAAATATGCAAATAGAGTAGAAACTTGATAGTTTTACCTATTAATGTGGTCTTCTTTTTTCTACTTAGGAGTCTTGGGGTTCATTTTTCTAAAGTAAGATCTTTGACTTTAGACACCTGGGAGCCGGAACTTTTAAAGGTAAAATAAATATTTGCATAAAAATATTTTATGTTTTCACATATAAGTGAAGATTTTGGAATGTTAGTTTACAAATTTATGAGTTTGTCATGCTAACAATGAAGTAAATTGTATTGGAACGTATTTGAGGTTATTTTGGCAAATCTAGTGTTTTCATAATAGGTTTTTTAAAATTGCTAAGTTTATGTAGCACTCTTAACTCCAAGTCAGTTCACTCTTTAAGAAAACCAGTGTTCCTACATTTTTGTGGTTTTTCAAAAATTATCTTAGAGTCTGTGCCTTAATTTTTAATCATTTGTAATTAGATTTTTATTAAAAATAGATATATTGCTATAGTATAGTTTGTAACGGGTTGGTATAGCTTTGGGCACCATTGGGTTATTTTAGCATAGGACTGTTTGCAAATATACATTTGTCAGGCTAGGAGGCATCAAACCAAGTCATCCTTTTTTTTTCTGTGTCTAAGAATTTATATCTATGAAACTATCATAAATAATTTTAGGCCACTACTGTGTTTCTGATAAGATTACAAAATTCCTAACAGTTAAAAGTATATTCCTTTTAATTCCCACCATCTAGTTTACCATATTGTAGAAAATAGATTAGTTTAAGAGTTGGAGTATACATACTGATTTGTTTCTGTCTGAAAATTGTGTTTTTAGTGTATTTGTGTTTTTGTTTTAATCCCTAGATAAACCAGTAAAACTGTTAATTATGTGAAAAATTTGCTTTGTGGAATTATTTTGTAAAGATCTAAATAAAAGTGATAAATTGGCCCCTTAGGTATCTCTATTTAGATAGATTCTACAAATTATGGATTCAAAGGAGAAGAAAGTGGGGGATGAGGAACAAGAATCTAATTTCTGCATCAACTTTGTGTGTAGATAAGAATTGAATGGATTCAATATAGAAAATTTGGTTGAAACACATTTATCTAATACATTTTAAAAATATAGGTGAAACTTTTAAGCAAAATATTTTGAAATACTTAACATATAAATTATAATGAGAAAATAGTTTAATTTTGAGTTTTTTAAAACTTTACCTGTCTTACCTTAGGCTAATTTTTTTAATTGATTCACCAAACATTATGAATAATATGCAGTGTTGTGCTAGCCGTAGTAGAGAGATAGAAAACTAGTAGAAGATGGGTTCCATTCTCTCCAAAGGCTTAAAGTCCTGTCAGGGGAAAGAATGCAGATGTGAATGAAGACATTAGATAACAGATACAAACACCTGGTATCTTAGTTCAAATTTTAAATAACGGAATTATGAATGAGGATACTTAAGAAGGAAGTACTTTGAGTCAGACCTTTCTAGAGGAAAGTAAAATTATAACCCAGGCAAAATATAGAGCTTCAAATAAGTAAAACTTACATTGTAAAAGATTATAAGCAGGACAGTAAATAGAATATTAAGAGAATTCCTTGAGAAGAAATAGAAGTCAGATGTTATTACTGGAGAAACTAGCGTGCCACAATACTGAGATTAGGTTCGATTTGGTATCTCTTTATTCTAGAAATTTAGGGGAGGAGATAGCAAAATATTTTTCTTTGGGCAAGTATGTGTGGGGAAAAAGGAATAATTGGATGCAATTAATGTAAAGTTTGTAAACCTTTAATTATTTTTTTAATTAAAATAACATGTATCAAAGATAAGCTTTAAAATAATTGGTAAGTAAAAGGAAAAAAGCCTCTCAAAACAGTAACCACCATCTTCTCCAAGGTTAACTATTTTTAATATTTTGCCAAATATTGTTCTAAATTTTTATTTTGTCCCTGTATGAGATCTGAAAAATTTTAAAGAAAATTATAAAATAATAGTATATAATACTAAAATTTTGGAAAGTAGATAATAATTCCTATAATTTCTTTTTCTTAATAGAATTTATTTTTTGGTAAAATTCACTAATTTTTATAAGAATATTTTATAAATTTTAATCATAGTGATATGTTTATTTATTTGGTATATAGTAAAAATGTGTGCCTAACTTTTGATATTTTTTCCAAATTCTTAACCAACTTTCTTAGCATCAATATTGAACAATCCTTTCTTTTCCTATCATTTTGTTATTTCTTCTTTGCCCTACGTAAAATTTTTGTAAGTAGGCTTGATTTCTGTTTTGTTAATTCTCATCTAGTGATGTATTTATTGTCTCATAGTGCCAGATTTTTTAAAAGGCTATTATCTTTACTTTAAAAAAATGTGGTATATAAAACTAGAAATAATAATTGCTCAAAGAAGTAAATAGCACATTTAAAATTTATAAGAAGTAGCTGGGCTGTGGGGTCAAGGGAGAGAAACTCACAGAGAGGGAAAGGTAATAAAAACAAGGGAAGAAAACCATGACAGAAAGGGATGTCGTAGAAGTAATGGATCCTTAAAAAGATCATGATTAAGGAACAGGGAAGAAAGGAAAACCATTCTCTCTTGGCTGCCTATTGTACACTTTCAGAAAGTGACCTTCCCAGATCCTATTCTTGGGTCCAGATAGCATTTTTATTCTCTTGCTGTCTCATCCCAGGTGTGCCCCCTCCCACCAACTCACATGTCCCAATACCTTATAACTACTGGTTATGTTATCCTAGTTTATATGCAGTATCTCTTTTACCCAGATATAATTTTTCAGGGAATGGTTTGTGTGATCTATATCTTGACATCATAGGCATGTTTTCTCTAGGGGTCAAGCCTGGAACTGGGCACAGCTAGAAACATGGGTTTCATTCTCTTATCTTAATTAGCCATTCACTATCTTAATTAGCTGAGAAGCTACAGATATAATTTATTAGTTAGGCAAGGAGAGCTTGAACTGAATTAAAGAGATGAATGGACAGATGGAAAGGAGAATCTAAAAGATTTTGGAACATATAACTAGGAGTTGGTTATTTGGAGACAGAACCCAAAGAGAGGTAAAAGTCCAAAAATAATTTTAATAATGTAAATTTTATAGATTTGAATATTTTGAGGAATTAAAAGTGAAAACTGAAACGAATACATATTTAATTTTTAATTTATTGTCCTAGGACTGACAAGTACTTGCTATATATTACGGTATGGGTAATGCTTTGCCATGCTTCTTGCCTTGCTATATACATATAAGTATAATAGTTATGATATGTAGATAGGTAGATAAATAAAAAGAAAGAGTCTGGTAGGGATGATAATCTTCTAGGAGAGATATTCTGGTGAAGAATGGCAAAGTGATAGTATTGCTGTCAGTTCTTGTTTCATTTTGTTTAAACTTCTTTGTGGAATGAGCAATTGCAGAATATGCAAGGGAATTAAATGTACTTGCTTTAAGGACTTCTAAATTTTAGCTTATTTTAAGGACTTTATAGCTTATTTTTCTATTTTCCTAACAAACAGCTTATGTGTGAGTTGGGGAATGATGTTATAAATCGAGTTTATGAAGCTAAAGTGGAAAAAATGGGAATAAAGAAACCACAACCAGGACAAAGGTACTATTTCAGCTGTCTTAATGTGCTACCTTTTTTCAAAAATCAGGAATATAGCTATGATTTTATTTCACTGTAGTAATTGATATATAACATTGAGACAGAATGATTAGAAGCAACCATTACAGCTTCTGTTCAAATGTGGCTATCTCTTGAGTATGTTAATTAAATAATTGTATTGAGCAGATAATCAATTATAGTCTCTAGAGGAAAGAGAATCTTAAAAATTAAGGACATGCATAGGAATCTAAAAGCTCTTAGCAGATAAAATAGACCAAAGTTCTGTTAGTGGTAGGCATTCAAAAAGGGATAATCTGTTCATTAATGAAAGGATCCAGTTTCTGCTACCTACAATAAATAATTTTACTTTGACTTAGTTTAGCAAATATTTATTAATCACATACTTCATGCATGGCATTATAATGTTGAAGAAACAAAGATGAAAAAGGCACCTCTAGTAGGGGAGACTGCTTAATTGCTGTGTTTGAAATTATACTTCTAATTCTATATAAGGAGGCTCATCAAATGAAGTGGGTAAGAGTCGGTGCCTTCAAAACCCATAATTTTTGTTATTGATGCTGTTTTTAGTCTTCACAATTCTTTATTTTAAGCATTAAATTTTTATTTGCTGTAATCCTATGTTGAGATTTTGTGTTTGACTAAATATTTGTGTATAATCAATACTATTTTAAAGTTACCACTCGTTAAACCAATGTCACTTAAATCAAAATCTTAATTATTTGCTAAAGTACGACTGAGTTGTTTAAGACCTTGAACGATCCCTCTGCTTTAGCTAGACCTAAGCATTTTAAAGGTATATAAGTAAGAAAAAGTATAGAACAGACATGGCATTTTATGACTATATCATAAATCAAAGATTTTAAATGTGACATCTTTTTTCCCCTTAAATTAGGAAGGCTGTGTTGTTTTAAAGTAGCTGTCTTATGAAAAATTATGGCCATCAATAGTGATAGTTCAGTATATGCCATTATTTCTTAAAGGAAAAACAAAGTTGATTTCTATAAATTTTAAGTTTCCCTGGTAATGTTTTTCATTCTGTAAAAAGCATGAGGGTGTATGTTATAGAAGCGAAAGAGCACAAAAATTAAGACAGTAAAAGAGTGCCTTGTTAATACTTGTGATTTTTCAATTAGGTTATTGTTTGTATTTTATTTGAGTGTAAAATCATAGTTCATGAAATATTTTGAAGGAAAACATGTTGAATAATGTCACAGATTCAGTTTTAACTAGTATTAGATTCAGTGACTTTGTTTGAAAATATTCAATATATAATAGCTTCTTTTCTGTATTAGCCATACTAAGGGATTAAGCAGAACATGATGACATTTTTATGTATACCAGACAGGAGAAGGAGACTTATATCAGAGCAAAATATGTGGAGAGGAAATTTGTGGATAAATATTCTATATCATCATCACCTCCTGAGCAGGAAACAAAGATTGTCTCCAAAAGTTATGAAGAAAAGAGGCTGAGCATTTCTAAACTTGGGCCAAGTGACCAAGTCAGAGCATCTGCCCAAAGTTCAGGTATTATAACTTCCTTCTTGTGTATATAAATATTTTCTTAAACTGAAGTCACTTTCATAATCCCTGAATTAGTAGCCATTGTAGGTTTTTTAAATGCTAAAAAAACCTGTATCCTTCTACATATTCTAAGGAAAAACTGAATTTCTGTGTCTTTAAAACAGTTAAATTTAAATAGTGCCATGCTAATTCACATTTCTAGGTAATGTGTATATTCTAAGGAATAAAATTGCTTAAAATGCAAGGGGAGATGGGAATTAAAAATCTGTCATTCCAAAAGCCCTAAGTATCTGATTAACTGCCTGATTTCCTTCCTATTTTTTCCTCCTAAATTTTTCCCAGTAACGTTTTTTTCCTGCCCTTTTCCCTTCTTATGGCCTGCTTTGTGCTTTGCTAACTTGCATGTCCCCAGTGATTGCTGTAAATAGCGACGAGGCCAGGCGGGAGTCTCTGTTCTGTCCTGATGAGCTAGATTCACTCTTCTCCTACTTTGATACTTCTTCAAAACTGCGTAGTAGTAAGTACTACTCTTGTGGAGCATTCCAAGTCTGTGCCAGTGGTCATTGTGCGGTGTGGCCATTTCTCTAGATGTTACCCATTGTCTCAGGATTACGTATTACTTACAATCATATGATGAATTAAGCTCTTTACTACCCCTGAAATATTATGGGGTAATGAGATGTGTTACAACTCTGAAAATAAATTTATTTTCAGGCTTTGTGATTGATTTATATCTTGATAAGCTAAGTGTTCAAAAGGATTAAAATTGTATTAAAGGTATTCTACTGGTGGTGCCTGAGTTCATGTTGACATGTAAGAGCTCATTTTAAAACCTTGTTTGTGGGAGATTGTTTTCTTAATGACATGAACTTTAATCACTAGCCAATTTTTTCTTTAAAACAGTCAAAAGTAATGACAGTGGAATCCAGCAGAGCTCTGACGATGGAAGAGAATCTTTACCCTCCACAGTGTCAGCCAATAGCTTATATGAAACTGGTGAGTTTTGATGAAATTCAGTGTTAATTGCTAATGTTTGCTGAAAAATGTATGTAGTAAATGACTAGTCTTGATGAAATAGTTTCTAAGAGAAGTGTTTAGTCTTCTTGAAGGTACTAAGGGAGGAGTAATACTTCTAAATGAAAAAGCAACTATTTCTCTTTATATTTGGAAGTTCTGTCCTAGTTGTACATCCTTCTAAGCCTCATGTATGTGCTAAAAGTGCCTTTCCAGTAGCTGAGGGTAATTAATTTTTAATCCACATGAACTGTGTATCTTATTATTCTTTATCTTTTCTTGCGGCTCACTTTTCTTCTCAAGAGAAAGAGATCATCAGCTCCTTTGCCACTAGATTTTCCTTTGGACCTCTGCTTTATTTCTATATTTTCTCCTCATGGTTTCAGTGATTTTGATCCTGCAGGGTACTCAGGGGAATAAGCATTCTTCAAATTCTTTGAACTGCTTATAGTGCAAATTGTGATGGTATTGTACCATCCTAGGAATGAAGTGAGTTTTAGTGGTAAAATTCTTTAGGGTTTCTTACTGCTTCTTAAGTCCAAGCTTATAGGAATATAACCAATTTTAATCTAGTATAGAGTAATTCACCTATCCATTATATACCAGTAAAACCAGAAAGGCTTAGCATACCATTTGATGTCGTTATAAGAGAAGAAGTTTGAATGTCTGCGGTATCATTATTCTATGGGAAATAAGATATCCATGTGAAAATCTCCTATAAACTCATTATGATAGATTAATGGTTTCTTATGTCACAACTTTCACATTATGATAAGTTTAAGAGTTCATTTATTAATATTTTTAAAAATTGTGGTAAAATAACACGTAACATAAAATTTACCATCCTAACCATTTTTGAGTGTACAATTTAGTGGCACTAAGTACATTCACATTGTTGTGCCACCCTCATCACCGTCCATACACAGAACTGTTTTCATCTTGCAAAACTGAAATTCTACCTATTAAACAATTTTTCCCCCTCCAAGAGCTCGTTTTTTTTAAAAGTATAGTATATGACTTTCAGTAAGAACTTATTTTTATTGAGGTATTTGTGTTTCCTTTTCAGAAGGAGAAAGGCAAGATTCTTCTGTGTTTCTCGACTCTAAACATCTTAATCCAGGACTTCAGCTTTATAGGGCTTCATATGAAAAAAACCTTCCTAAAATGGCTGAGGCTTTGGCTCACGGTGCAGATGTGAACTGGGCTAATTCAGAGGAAAACAAAGCAACACCACTTATTCAGGCTGTATTAGGGGTATGAACTTATACATTGACATTTTCAGTGGTAGTAAAACATAAAAAATCATAATACATTCTGAACATGGCTGTAGTATTACGTTTTGCTTTAAGAGATGAGTTGGAAAATAGAAGGAGCCTCTGTGCAGCTATTGGTGATTTCTGAGCATCACTTTGATTATTTCAGATTTTTTTTTCATAGTGGAAGAAAATTCTGATAATGAAAGTATGTAGTGTGTTTTGCTAGTTCACAAACTGCAAATGAATCCCTGATAGAAGTCATTCTTGGGAAGAAAATAATATAATTTATCATTTCTCTGCTTTTGTTGGAGGTTTTTTTTCTTTTAAGGAGAATGAAATGGAAATGCTTTTTGAGTAAAGTAAATAAAACTATACTATTTTAGAAATGGAATTATGTTACTGTTTTTTGTTGTTTGCTTTTGTACACTGTTAATCCTTTTTTTTTTTTTTTTTTTTTTATTTAAGGGCTCTTTGGTGACATGTGAATTCCTCCTACAGAATGGTGCTAATGTGAACCAAAGAGATGTCCAAGGACGGGGACCACTGCACCATGCAACCGTCTTAGGGCACACAGGGTAACTATAGTGCTTAAATATTTAAGTAGATTTTATTTCAAAAATTATTTTGAACTAATGTTTTTTTTCCCAAATTAAATCATTAGGTAGCGTTTGTAAAGGGATGCATTGCTGTGACTTATATTGTCATGATGGCATTTGAAAGTTAAAAAAATCTTATTCAGAAAAAAGATACTGGTTTTCAGCTATGAAAATTGCAAAGCTTACATCAGCCTTAATTCATCATTCAGCAGATCAGCTTTAGCATTTAACCTCCTCTGTTACTGAAATTGTGGTGATTTTGTCAGACAACTTAATTCTGTGTTTACACACATTTATGTTTATACACATACGTTATCTACATAGCTCGCACACACTCAACTTATTTGGGGAAAATTTTGTAACTTTTCAATTTTATTTTTTCCATGGGGTTGCTAAAGTCACATTTTAAACTAAATTCTTAGTTTGGGCTTTTGACATTGTGGCTTCTGGAGCAACATTAAGGCTCACTGTACAATAAAGCCATGAAAATGGACTTTCTGTTAGAAAGTATAAGTGAAGTCTAGATGTTGGCCTTATGTGGAAAGTTTGTGTCTTAGACAATTATTTTTTAATAAAACATCTCAGGCTCTCCAATTATTATTACCTGGATAAGCAAGAAGCTGTTCTTTTTTATGTTTTTTAAATAGCATCTTTTATTTTTATCATAACGTGTTTTCTTTCCTTCTATCAGCAAAGAGATTCTGTTCAATAACTTCATCATAAAAACTTTTTTATACTTAAAAAAGGTAGTATTTAAGGTGACTCATCCTTTGTGTTTTCTTCTTTATCCTTTTTTTTTTTTTTTTTTTTTGAGACAGTATCTCACTGTGTTGCCCAGGCTAGAGTGCTGTGGCTGTTCACAGGCACAATCATGGTGCATTATAGCCTCGAACTCCTAGCCTCAAGCAATCTTCCCACCTCAGCCTCCTGAAAAGCTGGGACTATAGCCACCATGCCCAGGCTGTTTTTCTTCTTTAACTGTCAAAATTCCTCCTATTTTATTTCATAGACTCTATTCACCTATTCTTTCATAATTTTTTTTCTTTTTTGAGACAGAGTTATCTTGCTCTATTGCCCCAGGCTAGAGAGCAATGGCATCATCATAGCTAACTGCAGCCTCAAACTCCTGGGCTCAAGCAATCCTCCTGCCTCAGCCTCCTGAGTACCTAGGACTACAGGGACATGCCACCACACCTGGCTAATTTTTCTATTTTTTATAAAGATGAAGATCTCCCTATGTTGCTCAGGCTGGTCTCAAACTCCTGGGCTCAAGTGATCCTACCACCATGACCTCCCAAAATGTTAAGATTATAGGAGTAAGCAACTATACTCAGCCTTTTTCCCTCCATTTTTGTCAGTTTCTTCAAGGTATGAATGTTTGTGGAGTACAGCAGGAAGATTACTTTCTACTCTTTGATGTTGTATTTTCATGAATATATTATGCCATTTACGTTGCCTTGGCTTTCTTCATTCTCAAATAATGATCTTGAGTGATCTTTCTTTTGTTTTAAGTTTATATTAATAGGTACCTGTGTACATCTTTCTACGATATTTGTTGAGGGTAGGGATCATGATTTATATATTCCACAATGCCTCATAGTACTAGATTAAATAAAATAATGTATATGAAAATACCTTGAGATGCATAAAAATGTTGATCTTGGTAAATTTTTATTAGTCAGTGTTTGATAAATATTTGTAGAATGAATCAACAATTTCCATATGAAAATGTTATTTCTTTAAGTTAGGTAGTGCTATTTATTTGTTTATTTATTTATTTTTGAGACAGAGTCTCACTCTTTTCCCCAGGCTAGAGTGCCGTGGGATCAACCTCGCTCACAGCAACCTCAAACTCCTGGGCTCAAGCAATCCTACTGCCTCAGCCTCCTGAGTAGCTGGGACTACAGGCATGCACCACCATGCCCGGCTAATTTTTTCTATATATTTTTAGTTGTCCAGCTAATTCCTGTCTATTTTTTTAGTAGAGACAGGGTCTCGCTCTTGCTCAGGCTGGTCTCGAGCTCCTGAGTTCAAACAATCCGCCTGCCTTGGCCTCCCAGAGTGCCAGGATTACAGGCCTGAGCCACCGTGCCTGGCCTGCTTTTTATTTTTTAAGGTGAATACTAATATTTTTCTTGTTGACAATATCTAAAAAATGCTGTTTCCTTAAACAGGCAGGTATGTTTATTCCTAAAACGAGGTGCCAATCAACATGCCACTGATGAAGAAGGGAAAGACCCTTTGAGTATAGCTGTGGAAGCAGCCAATGCTGATATAGTAACCTTGTAAGTATTTCCTTTTTACTTGAGTATTTTCCATACAATCTATTATAGTCATCGCTCAGTTATCTGCAGGATATTTGATCTAGGACCTCTGCGGATACCAAAAGTAGAAATAGTAGTGTAATGACTATCAGTTACTTACAAAGAGAAATTCCCATGGTTGCCTTGAACTGCTAAGCTTCCACTGTGAATTCTTGATTTGCCATCTATCACCCTTCCCTAACCCCTACCAAATAAATAAAACAAAACAAAACAGCCAAACATACTTTCTCAATGTCCTTTCCCCAATTCCCTGGAGGGCTAATTGTTATTGTGAAGGCTATTGTGGGTAAATGTAGAACTATTAAATCATTGTACATTTAGAATCAGAGAAAGAGAAGTTATTAAAGAAAATATAGGAATAGTATAGAGAAACTAACTCTGGGTGCAGCTTCCCAGACAATTCCTATATAGCAATGGCCCCTTCTCTCAAAACTGTTCTCAGATTGTCTAAATTTTTTCATTTTACTTTGTGTGAGGATTTCAGTTTCACTTAAGCATTTTTGTAAATAAGTATCCTTCTAAAATCCAAATACCAAAGGAAGACTTACGGATCTATTGTTAATTCACTCAGTGGTTGAGAGAGGAGATGAAGGGAATTGGGGTACTTTAAAAATAGGAAAATTCCATATGAGATTGCTGCAGTTGCTGGAGGGAACATGTCAGAAGAGGATGATGGAGGTCTGGAAAAGCAGTGGAAATTTGGTGGCCCAGAAAGACAGGCAGGCAGTACAAAGTAGGAGAAGAGTACCAAAGACAATATTTGCCTATTTCAAAATGTTGCTCATTTTTAAAAATGATGGGAAATACTTGTCTTCATAATTCAGTGTTGCGTGTCTTCTTCTGCCAGGATGAATAACCCAAAAAAGAATGTATAACCAAGATGGTAACCATGAGAAGATCTTGGTTACCCACAGTCACTTGTTACGTTTGCATTATCAAAATATATTTCCAGTATTTAGAGATAACACTGTTGTTTATATGTTCGGAACTACCTCACCTGAGGGTGAGCCAGATTGAACTTATGACAGAGTCTTATAATAATTTCAGCAACTGGCAGTTAAAGCTTGACAGGTTACTGTAGGAGTCAGGAATTCTCTGGAGTCTGGAGGAAGCAAGCTGCTAGAGGTGTTGTAGGGATCCTGCTTAAATAGAGCTGCAATGTACTTGTCAGGGATCTTTTACTGTCTTTTCTCATGAGAATTGTATGAAGATGAGATGTAGTTATTTTTGTATCTCAGATTGAAGCGTCTGATAAACTGAAAGTCAGTCTATTTTAGTGGCAAATGAAAAAAATTGTGATAGTGCATGTATTACCTGCTTATATACTTCATTTATGAACATTTATATTGTATGACTTCATCTAAAAGATCCTTTTATTTAATTTTAGGTTACGTTTAGCAAGAATGAATGAAGAGATGCGGGAATCAGAAGGACTTTATGGACAGCCAGGTCAATATTCTACTAATAACCATACTGAAATGCAGTATAAGAAATGCATTCAAGAATTTATCAGTTTACAATTGGAAGATTCGTAGTTCTTTAGTAAACTAATGTGATACTAGAAAGTTTTTATAACCTACTTGTAAATTGTGAATTGTTAGCTATGTACTGTACTTCCTGAATTCTTGGGTGGCTAATCCTGGGCCTTTAACAATCCATAAATATTCCTATTGCAGTACACATTTACTTGCTATGTTTAACTCCGGCTGCTGACTTCTTTATCTGCTGTACACATGTCTTCCATATACATTCCAGTGAAGTGAATGGAATGGTAAAAGTATTCTTTATATATTTACAGCAGCAAAATAGTTGTTTTCTTTTTGGAATTCTTTTTAGCTGTCAAGTGAATATAACAAAATTGTTTTCTTTTTGTTATTCAGGGAATTTCTATAAATTGTGTTCAGGGAAAAAAATACAAATCACCATGTTTCTGGCTATAAAAAGTCAGTGTGGAAAATGCCAAGAAAAAGTTTATTGATGAGTTTTGTACTCCAGTCTAAAAATGAGTTGAAAATTTAAAATAAAAATTTACCAGTAGGTTGAGAAGTCCATGATGGGAGTGGAGTTAGTAATAAAAGGTTGAAGGAAAAGGTCTTATTTTACCTTTAGCTTTGCCTCAAGCAATTGTACAATATCTCTTGGATAATTGGAAGTATTTAGAACAATTTTTTGTGACCCTGATGACAAAGTAGACTTATTAGATAAATTTCAACTCATGATCACCTCCTTTCCTTTTGAGTAATTTTCACCTTTGAATCAAGATGTCAAGAAAAGGAAGAAATGTTGCTTACCAGATTCCTCTCTTTGATGAACACATTCTTCACAAGAAGAGAATAATTATTGGATCTCTAGTTTCATGAATTTGAGTATATGAATTGCTAATTTATTTGTTATGAATTCACATACATATTAGTAAAAAATTTCAGGAGCTTATGACTAAAATACTTGAGAATATTCAGTTTACAATGAGCACATTTGGTTTTTTAAAAAAAGAATATTGATACGTTATTTTTAAAGTGGCCTGGTAGTATCATTTCTTCTTTTTATGCAAATATGTTTTGAAATTTCTGTACTTTATGCTAGCTTCAGCCATTTATTTTGACCAGATTAATATATAATTAATATCAATGTGTGGCCATTCTTTTCTCAGAGGACTGTATTTACTACTTATTTTTGGCCTAATTTAATAGGGAACAAGTAAGAACTTTGAGAATAGAGGCACTTCAGCTAGATACTTCTAATCTAGGGTGTCCCACTTTAATCCTATGGATCATACAGTACTATTGACTCATGATATTCCAAGATGTAACAGTGCTGATTAAGGGTGAAGCTCTAGCATTGATTCTGGATTTCACCCATTTGTTTTAAACTTGAATGTTAGATTTTAAATAAGTTATAATTTTGTAACAGATATTCTTAAGTGATAGTATTACTAGGCCATTTTTGAGGCCTTTGTATTTAAGCACTTTAAAATAAAAATTGTTCAAAGGATATGACCTGATATTTGTGAGATAAGAGTGAACTTCAAGATTTTAAGTTAAACAAATTTTTTTCCCCTGAAATTTTAAACTTAAATGTTTGGTTAGCTGCTCTTTCCTTAAGGAGTTTCCTTAAGGTGTTTGCTGATTAGTCAGAAGGTCGGTGGTCAACTCTTCTCTGGAATTGGGAAGCTTGAAAGGACAGGTTCTCTATGTTCTTACCACCTCTAGTTCTACCCAAATTGCTTGGGCTTCTGCTGCCACCATTTAAGCACATTCAAATGTTTCTTTCACGGTTGTTTATGTATAAGTTTATATATATATATATATTTTTTTTTTTTCTATCGGTAGGAAAAGAGATTTTTCCAATTTATTTTAATGACGACTTGAAAAAAGTCTCATTTTGAAACAAGTGTCTCCCATTCTCAAATTTTAGTTTGGAGGTTAACAAATAGATAAGAATTCTGGAAATCGTGTATCAGAATAAAATGAGATTTTTTGATCTATTTGAGGATCATCTTGAAAATAGATTTTTGACTCATTCAGAGGACCTAATATTTAACTTAAAGCAAAATAATTTTATACTTATACAGGTGATGTGGTGAAATGGCACAACAGTTGCTCTCTAATTGCTTTTCTTTTCCTCGATGAGTCTTTGGAGAGCAGACATGTTTGGCTCAGGCAGTGGACCTTTGTTTTTCTTCTGCTTATCACTGTAAATTTTTCTGTCATAGACTTTGGTTGATTGTTTTATTGGGATCCTTTTTTGGGTTGTCTTAGCAATAGAAAGAAAACCTCAGAAACTCTGGGTAATTTTTCAATACAGGTATGTTCAATCCTTTGATAATGAAGAGCTCTATCATTTATCAGAATCAGGTAATCATAGACCTATTTCTAGCAAACCCCACTTGTAAATTGTCTACAACCCTAAGGACCTGCAATGCAATGTAAGAGCACACATTTTCTGAAGGGAGGCTGAGTCCCTCTTTAGCAGTCCCTGCAGCTCTCAGGAGGCCTGGGTGGGTGAAGGAAATAGCACACCCTACTCTAAATTGTTGAAAACCAGTCTGATGGTTCTTAACAGTCTCTGGTTCTGTGACTCTTCTTAATCTTTGGCAGATTCTCAGCCAGTTGAGAATCACTGCTTTAGGGACCCAGTACTGGTTATGTAAGTATGCAGCAGGCAGCAGTTGGGAATCACTGACTATCACTGATAATCAGTTATCAAGGAAGCTGTTACCAGCCCAGCAGGGGCAGGGTCATGCATATGATCACCTGGGGGTGGGTCTTAGGTGCTGCTGTCCCTTTGAGGGAGTTGATTTCAAGAGCAAAATCTGTTTTGGTGGATATTCTGAATACCAAAAATTAAAAATGAACTTAAACTATCAGTGGAAACAGTAGTCTACATTTTAAAAACTCAGAACTGTCCAGGCACATAGAAAAGTTAACTCTCTGAAGGGAAATAGAATGTGGTTAGGTAATTTAAAGAATATGCTTAGCATTACAAATATTGGGTGATTAGTTATTTACCATTTATAGTAAACTCTTAAATGTACTTCTGGGAACATTCCAGGGCAGCATATTCTGGGTGGTTGTTTATGTGTTCTAGTGTAGACAAATTATATTTGCCTTGGGAAAAATTCTAACTGATCAAAATTATATTTAAATTTTAAATAATCACATTGAAGTTCAATTTATGTTAGCTATATTAAATATCTTAGTCACTATTGTTCTCATAACATTTGTTTGTGACAACATATTTTGAGGTCTAAGAAAGGTAGTATATTAACAGTGTGCTAATGTTTTGTTAGAAACTAAATGTTAACAAAAAGTTTTGTGTGTGTATGTGAAGGGAAAAACTCCCTTTTGTATTGTATTAACTTTTTTTAAATGTATTAAGTCGGTGAAACCAATGATTATTATAGCACCAACACTTTCCTTCAAAGAAGCATTTAATTCAGTGAATGAAAGGTCTTACAATTTGTTTTGCATGGTACAATGGTTCTACTAAAATGAACTTGCGTTATAGGTACTAGATGATTTAAAAACAAAAACTGTAAAACCACTTAAAAAAATCTCACAGCTTGTTATACAAAATATGCATTGCTAATAGTAGAAGCCATATATTGCCATTGTACTGTTGGAATACTTAAGAATGCTCATCTGGTGCTATCTGTAAACTATTTGGCATTAGCATCTGCTAGATCCTTCCTATTCCTTCTTGAATGTATAATGTGTGCCTTTTAAGTTACTTCTAGTGTTGAATAGTAAAATCAGTGTGGTATTTTTGTATTATAATCTGCACTTTACACTTCTTGGAAAGTAAAATTCCAGACTATTCAGTTTAAATAGTGTTTTAAAAATATTTATAATGTTTACAATAAATATTTTAAATATTTTAATTCAACATCTAAAAATAAGAAAAAATTTAAAATATTTTGTATTTATTAATTGCTATTTAATGTTGCTCTCTTTTCAGTTTATTTTATATCTTTTAGAATGACTAAAAATGGAAATAGATTGTGGTATTCTTTTGATGTGGCAGTAAACTTTTAAGAAATCATGGGTATCCTTAGATGTCTTGCCAGTTTTTCCAGTATATCAACCTTTATTTTTGTTTTTGTTTTTATTTTACTGAATTAATTGTTATTTTCAGCCAACCTATTAATATTCTTTTCTTACTGTTTTTTTCTTTTTAAAGTAGATTGTTTAATTAATTGATTCAGGTCGTGAATAAATTTCCAGGGCTAAATGAAAACTATATAGAGATTTTATTAAATTGCTTTTTACAAAGACTAAATATTAAAAGTGACTAAATATTTAAAGTATTAAAATTTTTTAATTGAAAATCTTGGGTTATGCTGTTAGACCTTTTTACTAGATCTTTATCCCCATTCTCCAACTTTTTTCTAATTCTCTAGCATTTGGTATGGCATCTCTTGCCTCAAAAATCTCGCTTTTTAAAAACTGACAAAACTTACTGCACTATTAACAACAACTGTAGCAATGAGTTTGTTATAAGATGGATGCAAGGTATCTAATCGGAAATGATTATAAAAACATGTTCTAACAATAGTAATCTAAAACAGTATTTTATAGTCTAAATCTTGAGAACAGAACTATGCCAAGCATCTGTATAAAGCTAATGTTTAGCAGGAAGCATTCATGATGAATGATTTATCTTGAAAATAAGATTCCTTTGTCTGAGGAATTAATCTGTTGGTGTATATATATATTTAATTTCTCATGGCAAGAAAAATAGTATTCAGTCTGCTATAATATCAATATCTATAGTCTACTTCTCTACAATCATATTTGTACATATATACATATGTTTATTACTCTAATTTAACAGATGTCTTTGGTATTTCCATTTTGTCATAGCATTCTTGCTCATATGGCCTACAGTAAACAAAAAACTTCTGACTAAATGTGAAACTATAATTTATAGTCATTTTCTAGGCTTTTTATTTTATAAATTTAGTAAACAGTGGATTAGGTCCTTTAGTTTTAATTAAGCATTAAAGTTTGAGTAAAGAATTACTTTTTCACATTCTGTTTTAAGTTTCTTTCAATTAAAAGATAATATTTCCCCCACCTGATTATCAGTTTGTCTTGTTAATAACTTGCATCCATCAAGAATATTAATATTTGGTTTTGTTCATTTCTTTTGCCCTTTATCAAGGGAAATATTTATTTAAAGAAGGTCTTGTTTACTGTACCTCATTTCGAATGACTTTTATTTCTCATGTGTTAATAAATGTATTTCTTTATATTGCTTTAAACACTTGCATCTTTGCTCTTTTCTAACTCTGAATTTTCCTCTGTGGCTGCATCTGAGGTGCTTTTTTCAGGTATAGTTTTTTTTTTCTTTCCTTATATAATTTTCAGCATTTAAATTTAGTTGGCCTTTTTTCTTCCAAAAATGTTCATCTGAACAAAAGTTTAATGTAATGAATTATAAAATAGTTACTGGTCATGAAAATGAATGTTGCCTTATTAATACTTTAATTGTATAAATTTTAAAACTGTCCTTATTTTACTTTCATGCAGGTGATGAAACTTACCAGGACATTTTTCGTGATTTTTCCCAAATGGCATCCAATAATCCAGAGAAACTAAATCGTTTCCAACAAGATTCACAGAAATTCTGATTTTTTTTTTAAAAGGGGAAAATATAAAATTTGGTGACCCCTAATGTGTATACAGCTGAAAATTTGAAAATTTTTACTGCTTTCGTTGTACTTAATTTTGGTAGATATTGAGTGGTTTGGAAAGAAGGTACCCATCCATTGATATTTTTATAAATTAAAACATAGATCTCTAGTAGTTGGGAGAGGAACCTACTTTAGGACTTCTTTTATTTTAAAAAAGCCTATTTAAAGGGCTATTTCTTGTAGATAAAAGTTGAATCTACATCTAGGCCATCTCTAGGTTACAAGATGCTAAGAGGTTAGACAAAATTTCATTTTTTGCCAATGGGTGATAGCATTGACTTTTGTTTCATGCGTCTCACCCAGGATCATTCATTCAAGCATGTCTTCATCAAGTGGGAGCCAACTGTCCTGTCTGCCTCAAGAATGTGTCTTTTCTTTAGCTTCCCTGATGATTTTTGGTGGTTTAGAAATAGGTGTGTGCGTGCGTGCATGTGTGTGCATGCGCGCGCGTGTGTGTGTGTGTGTGTGTGTGTGTGTGTGTGTCTGTGTGGTAGCTTAGCCATCGTATATATAATAAATGATTTAATTATTAGAAATTCCCATTTGCTCATAAATGCAGTTATACTCCTTAGATGACATGTTATTGTCCAGTACTTTAACACACATATAATGCCTGTACAGGTCCATAGTTCAGTCCTTTAGATTTATTCCATCTTATGAGGCAAAAGAAGCTTTTACTTTTTCAAATCACCAGAAGGATCCCAATTCAGAAGTTGTACTTCTTCGTTGGGTTGATTTCCTAAAATTTTGACAAATTTATTGATGTTATAAAATTGTGTTTGAAAGGTTACTTGAATGTTGCAAAATTATGCTTTCATCAAAACTTAACTTTCCAAGGAAACGTTGGTTTATAAAATAACATAGGACATTTTTATATTTGAAATTTGTCCTTTTAAAGATACATTTTTGCTATTACTCCTAGTGAAAGAAAAATCTCTCTGTACAAAGAAACCCCCATTTTTTCTCAGTTTATACTAAAATATGTAGCAATAAATTGCTTTTTATTTTTTTCTACATCTATCCTGTGGACTTATACACAGTGTACATTCTTTTAAATTATATCATGTATATAGCTTTAGTATTTGGTTACATGAATCACAGACCTTTGAATTCTAAACTATTATGGATATACTTCTTACCACTTATATGCTACAAGTTTGTCTGATTCCATCTTTGACTGACATGTCTTGACTACAAATAATTTGCCTTATGGTTCCTTTGCATTGTTGTCAACAATTAAATTTAATCTTCTTTTAGAAATTATATGTAAGTAATATTATTGATATTCTTTCTAAATAAAAGAGGTCTTTAAATTTATAAAAGAGGAATTATATTTAATTGGATAGATAATAAATTTTCTAACATTTCACTCCCAATAACTAGAGTTTTATAAATTCATTAAACATTATATCAGAATCCATCTAAAGAGAAAATATACTGAAATAAGTTCACATCATAAAAAGTGTTCCAGAATTTGGCCTAATTGCATGCCTGTAATGTTTATTTAATAATAGTCACTATATATTATATGAGGGTAAAAAATATATTTGTAAATTATTTCTGAAGAAATGCTAACTTCTAAACATTGTATTTGAATTACAACAACAGGAACATTAAATCTTTCCTGTTTCACCTCAAAGTCACAGATCATCATTAGATACTTTATCTAAAGGCAAAAGTCTGATTTGTGATTTTTATTAGAGTATGCTTTGTTATTAATTGTCCAAAAAGGTCAAGGAAAAGAAAGATGTTAAAATAGAAAGAAAGAAAGAGAAGAGAAAGCCTCACTTTTCCTTGATAGTGCCTGTTCCTGTTTTAATCCTAGGACTTCACTCCTAAAGATCCTGACCTTTATTTGAGCAAGTCTAGGCAGTTTTCCTTTAGGATCTGGCCATTGGTGCTTCTAATCGCCTCTAGGATCTCTGTGGATCTGAAGGCAATTCCTTATGACGCTCTTACTTCCTGTGGCTTGAGTCATGAATTGGTAATATGGCAGTAATTAGTGTCTACTTAAACTTAATGGTTAGAGATATATTTGAAGTGCCCTAAAGATGATCATGGTTCTGAATATCTTCAAAGAAAGCTAAATCTTTAATATTGCAGGGAGGCTGGCAGTATAAAAATACATTTCTGTGGCTTGATTCCTTGAATGTACTGAGACCCAATTTGGACTAAATTTGGCAGAAACGATGCCGTTTCTTGCTGTTGCAAGGTTTTAAATTAATAGTTACAAGGTAGGTTGGCTCTTAGGTGAATTTAGCTGTGTCAACTAATAGCTTTTATGTAGTATATAACAAATCTGAGTTTTGTTATGCTGTGAATTATTCAGTACATTGTGAGAAATTGTAGAATAATGTTAATCATACTCTTGGGCTTCATTAGTCAATGTGATTGCCCTTTGTTTTCTTTCCATAACTGACCTGCTATTATTAATTTCTGATTCCTTATTACTAATCTGTTAGCTCATTATCATTAGCTCACTAACTTAAAAATTAGATTAATATCAAAGTAAGAAGCGCAGCACTAACTATGAAGAGTTCATAAAATGCAGTTTCATGTTAGAACTAGAATAAAGGCAATTGAGCAGTTATTTGTAATGCTTCATTGCAACATGTTTAAGATTTCTAAGATTTCAAAAATCACCTTTAATGCAATCCTTAGAAATTCAGAAATTTCCTGGGATTCACTACATTACAGTGTTTGCCTAATTTATACTGGTTTTCACGGTAGCTTTTAATGAACTTTGGTGTTTACTTTCCCAGACATATAGGTTTAATTTGGAATATGTACTTTGGTTCTTCACGAGTGCATTTTGAAAAAAAAAAAGTTATACCTTCATAGTCTGACCATCTTAGGTTTGTGACATGTTAGCAGTATTTAAAAAATATATTTTATGCATGTTAATTGTGATCACAATAAATGAAATTGTGTTTAAAACTAAATTTACTACCCATTTTGAATAATCAAACATTCCAAGATCACTCTTAGATTGTCAAATTAACAGTTCTGTGTAATAGCACTTTGGACCATGGACATGAGCTGGAAAATGATATATTTTTATAGAATTGTATGTCCAGAATGACTTTAGAACTGCATGATATAGTGGAAAGAGCACTGGACTAGTAGTAGTCACTACCCTTTTTGGATTCAAGGCTCCTCACAAATAAAATTAGTGGAATGAAACAGGGTGAAAGTATAGCAACATCCCTTTGTATACTGTTTTGCTACTTACAATGTACTTTGGCATTGCTTTATCTCACCTGATTCTCACAGTAGGAATTCTGAGATCTTACCCTCTGAGCTCCAACATTGTCTGCTTTTTTGATCCTAGCCTGTTCCTCTTGTACAGAGATGGTTCTCTCCATTTACTAGTTGGTGGCAGAGATGACACCATAACCCAGGTCTGACTACTACTCAGAAGCACTTTCCTTGTATCATGAAATGATTTGAAATCATTGTAAAGCAGCAAAATCTGATAATGACTGCCAGCTTTCCTTGTGTTTTGATGACAAAGACTCCAAATATTCTGGAGAACCTGGATATAAGGTCTGAAGGAATAGATTGGGATTTGAAGACATCAAATTGTAGGAAATTTGACATTTTTGCAATAAGAAACATTAATGACAGCAAAACATTATAAAGATAATTTTAATTCACCATATGTATATCAAATTCTTGATGCTTCCAAATAGCATCTATAAATACAGTTTTATGGGTGTTGTTTTCTGTTTACATAAACTTATCCATTTAAAATGGGATCATAGGACAAAGCAAGGTTTGACTAAATAAACTCTTCTCCGCATTGTTCTTTTCACTATGTTATTTTCTAAATTTTCTTATTTTTCCTTAACCTCCCTATTTCCCGCATTTTGGGTGTTAATGTTAAACAGGGAAAGCTTGCTACACATTATAAAGATTGTTGGCACCATTTATTTTACACAAAGGCTAAAGGTTAACTTTTGGAAATGATGAGCTACTTTTCTATATGTGTTTACTTGTGCTTTGTGATATTTCTGGATCATTCCAGTCATAAAGACTTATTACATGTAATATTTCTTGCTACCTGTGAAAAGGTATATTTTAAAGAATGTATAACCAACAGTCCATTCACTTTTTATTAGTATGTAGAGGATTTGTATCTAACTCATGAATGTAGTTTTACTGTAGGTTGTCATTGTAAATGGAGCAAAGTACATTATCTTTGTAGTTATTCTAAAATGTACATTATGTAAGAATTGTAAATATTATACTTGATTAAGTACTTTGTATGCTGAAAAATTACAATAATAAGTCAATAAAAATCTTACCTCTGGCGTAGTTCTTTTATGCTTAGACTTCCACTTGTGAAAATACACTGCCAACCTATCTGTTAACATGTTATATTTAAGGTACTATTAATATACTCCTTCCCAGCCATTTGAAATTGATCCACATTGATCCTATTTGCTGATAACTTCAATCAAGAAATCTATTTGTTTTTTTAAGTGTTTTCTTCTATCTGATCATAGAGCTGTTATGGCCCCTAATACATTGGCTAAAAAACTCAAAAAGGCTTTTTTTTTTTGCCCTTGCTCTAATTTTTTTCTTTTATAATTAACATACCTGTTAAAGATCCTATGCTGCACATTCTCTCTTTTAGTAAATAAACAACAAACAAAAACATGTTTTTATTTGAACTGGGATTGAAGGGACGGAGGGTTGAGAAAACAACTGGAAATGAACTGCCAGCTGTTGGCTTTCCTTTAAAAGTTAATTGAGGCCGGGTGTGGTGACTCACACCTATAATCCTAGCACTCTGGGAGGCTGAGGCGGGAGGATCATTTGAGCTCAAGAGTTTGAGACCAGCCTGAGCAAGAGCGAGGCCCCGTCTCTACTAAAAATAGAAAGAAATTGGCCAAACAACTAAAAATAGAAAAAATTAGCCAGGTGTGGTGACGCGTGCCTGTAGTCCCAAACCTGGGAGGCTGAGGCAGGAGGATCGCTTGAGCCCAGGAGTTTGAGGATGCTGTGAGCTAGGCTGACACCACGGCACTCTAGCCCGGGCAACGGAGTGAGACTCTGTCTCTAAATAAATAAATAAAAGTTAATTGAAAGCAGACACATAAACTTTTCAATGTAACTTGCTTTATTCAGCTTCATTTCATTTTCAGAATAGTTCTGTGAAGAAGAGAACCCACATTAATAGTCAATAGATGTTTTAAATGAAAACAAAACAGCCTACTTTATTGCAAAAACAATGTTTTATCATTGCGGAAAAATGTTTAACGATAAGTAAAAAGGAAGGCAGTAATCCATAATTCCATCATCTACCTGTTTGGTCCAAACTGGAATCCACTAGCTATTGGTGGCTATTTAAATTAATTAAAATTAAACAAAATAAAGAGTTCAGTCCCTCAGTCATACTGCCACATTTTTAAGAGCTCAGTAGCCACATGTGGCTAGTGACTATAGTTTTGAACAGGACAGATTGTAGGACATGTCCATCTTATAGGAAGTTCTGTTGGGTAGCTCCGAAGAAGAAACTTACTTTTTTGGTACATATCCTTATAGATTTTTGGGTGTGTATGTTTATACATTTATACAACAAGATCATATTATTTGTTACCCACTTCTTTCATTTACTATAGGAGAGGATTTAAAAAAATATTTTCATTTTGGAAAATTTCAAACATGTACAAAAGTAGAGAAAATAACTTCAATAGCTATAAGTTCATGGCTAACATCGTTTTATTTATATTCTCACCCAATTTTCCCCTTCCCTGGATTTTTTTGAACCAAATTCCGGACATTTCACCAGCAAATCATTCAGTTTGTATCTCTAAACTCTAAAACATAAAGACTGTTTGAAAAATTCAAATATAACACTCCTTAAACTATAAAACTGTATAGTGAGTACTCACACTTTTCCAATTGTCTCATATGTGATTTTTAACATATTAACTGCCATGTGAGTTGTATTTAACTCACAGGTGTTTGGAGCCTAGGGCCTCGTGAACCATGTGTAACTCACATGTCTCTTCACCTTTGGAGCTGCGTGAACTATTTTTCAAGTTGCATATAATTCATGCACAGAAAAACAAAAAATAATTTTTTCATTAAATTAGGATCATTTTGTTTTTGAAGTTTTTGCCATCATAAACCTAGCTCTGCTTTATCCTTATGGCAAATATTTTAGTACATTGTTAATTATTTTCTTAGGATTAATTCCTAGAAGTGAAAATACTGGTTTAATGGGTGTATATATTTTTGAGGCTCATTCAATGTGTCAGGTGGTGGGTTAGATACTGGGGATATTGTGGTTAAAAACAAAAAGTAGACATGCATCCTGTTCTCTTGGAGTTCTTGCAATGGAGAAAGATGGGCCTAGGATATAGGTAGCCCTTATGGAATTGCTGAGGATGGGAGGTATTTGGAGATCATTCATGTAGGCAGTGACATGTAAGCCAAGGTCTGAAACAGAAAGAGAGGTTGGATAATATATTCAACTTTACAGATGTGGAAATCACACAACAGGAAAAACCAATTACCTATAATCTCTAGTCAGAAATCAGAGAACTTGACAAATGTTTAAGTTAGAACTGCAGGGTTATTGTACTTACCAGAGTTCTTTGTTTCCTTAGCTGTGGTATGATACACCCAGATATATCTATTTTAAGCTGAGAAAATAACACATATCACCTTCTGGCACACGACATATTGTTTTTTATTTATCTGTTTTCCCCTGCTTGAATGTATATGCTATGAGGTCAAGGATTTTTGTTTTTTCACTGCTGTATCCTCAGGTGCTACTAGTATGCTTGGTATGTATACTCAATATCTATTGAATAGATCACTAACTGGCCACCTTGAACCTACTGTTTTAGTTTTTAGCCACCAATCAACTTCAGAAAGCTGCAACATTAATTTTTCTTTATGGGCAAAGAACTGGGAATGATAAGCTGCAACTTGGAGATAAGACCAGCCTCATGAGTATTTTTTGACTTCTATGTAAAACATACATGATCTTGTTATTTATTTCTTATCTATAAATTCCAGGAGTAGTGATCTTATAAAGGTTTGAAAGATAAAGCATTTGTTGAATACATTAATTCTAGAATAAATGGCAAAGAAAAAAGCCACCTCATTGATGGTGTAGGTGGGGGAATAAAAGTCACAATTCCAGAATTATTTCTCCTTTATTAATGAACAATAATTAGAATGTAATAATACAGCTATAGCATGCTGCTTGAAGATTCTGTGGAATGTATAATAAAGCCTTAATACGATTTGGAGTTTAGTGTTCATAAATACCCCAGGAAAGCTACGGTTGCTAAATTACGTTTTTGTGCATATTGGATATTTAGTCTTTAAAAACAAAAAGTTTAGTGTCTCTAGCATAGTTTATTGTTTATTCAGTGCTAGGCATTGTTGTAACTGCTTGTTATCTACTGCCTCTCATAACCCTATGAGGCATAGATACTAGTATTAGCCTCATTTTCCAAATGGGTGTAATTGTGGTTCAGGGTAAGTAAGAACCTACCTAAAGTCTAACAACTTGCTGTGATAGAGCTGGAGTTCCAGCCTGGACGGTCCACCCCAGAGCTTAACTAGTGTGGTATGCTGAAGGTTGTGGTAAAATACACACATTTCAAGGCATGCATTACTACTTTTAGAGCTAATCTTGGCTAAAGGCTTGGGCTTTGGAAGCAGTAAGACTTGGATTGAGATCCTGGCTCCATTACTTACCAGCCAACTGGGTTTGGGTAATTTTCTAAACCTCAGTTTCCTCAATTGTAAAATACCTCTATCTCATAGAGTTGTGAAGATCAAATGAATTACTCAGATGTGGTATTCTGCTATTTGTTTGTTTGTTTGTTTTTGGCAAGGTGAGTAGTTTGTGTTGAACTTGTTGCAGGTCTGTTTCAGAAGTCCAATGTTTTTCAGAAAAATGTTGCTCCAATTGGAAAGAACAAGAGTTAAAAATGAGATGAACTGTGGTTCTAGGAAAGGTGGGCTACACCCACATTTGGAGAAATAATAGTATGGCTCATAAACCGGTGAGAGATCAATTTGTATGCGCATTTGTCCAATCATTTTTCACCTCAATCTCTTTTAAGCATGTAGACCACTTGTACGTTTACTTCAAAACTACTGGTACACCATCAATTCTTAGAAGGTTTAAGTTAATGGGTTTTTATTTATCTAGTTGGCAGTGTTCAACTATCTAGGCTTAACACTGCCACTGGCTAGCTGTGTGACCTTGGGCAAATTAACTTAGTGTGCCTCAGTTAAGAATTTGCAGAACTCCCTGGGACATATTAAGGCTCTTGATAAAGTGTCAAAGTCTGTTTCAAAAATAAAAACACCTCTCTCGGGTGTTACTACTCAGGGGCTCTCTGAACTACCACGGCGTTTTGGGCAGCGGGGTCCCCCTGCTGACCACATCCTTTAGGTTACCTCTGGTCTGTGTCAGAGGGGCCAAGTGCGGTGGGAGGCGCCGCGAGTGTCATCACTACTTCAGCGTGAAAGGGCAAGCAGCTTGCTAGTTTAAGTTTCCTATCTCCAGCTAGTCTCCAAGGTATGAAGGCAGAGGGGGAGAAAGCCTCCAACAAATTAGGAAGAAAAGATATAGAAATAAAAGTTTTCCCTTTTCCTGCGCCCAGTTTATCTTTTTGCTAACCGAAGGGCCTGCATTGGGTTGCTTCAGTCCCTTTCAAGACTCAGCTTCGAGATCTAGCCTCTGGGGCTGGGCACGTAGGCGCGCCAGTTCTCACAGGCTGCACAGCGGGCAGGCCTTTTCCGTACGTCTGGGTTCTCAGCCCGCTCCTCCCACACTGGGCCTCCAGAGCCCACACGCAGTCCATCCGGCCCGTAATCCCTCCGAACCTGGGACCCAGCGGTTGCCGACAGCCCTGGCCCCGCCTCTCCGTGCATCAGCGCTCGCGATTGGCTCTGGGTAGCGCGGCCCCGCCTCCGCCATGGCCGCCGCCTGCTGCCGGGGCTACTAAGTGGCTGCCGGGGTACTGGTCGCCGGTGGCCTTTCCTGGTTGCCGGCTCTGCCGGCTTGTGGCGCATGGGCCTGCTCCGAGGCTGGCCCCCATGCGCTCGGGCTATGGCGCGCCTGGGTGCTGTGCGCTCCCATTACTGCGCGCTGCTGCTGGCCGCGGCGCTTGCCGTCTGTGCCTTCTACTACCTAGGCTCGGGCCGGGAGACCTTCTCCAGCGCCACCAAGAGGCTGAAGGAAGCCCGCGCCGGGGTCCCCGCCGCGTCCTCGCCGCCCGCGCCGGAGGTGGCGCGGGGCTCCGTGGCGCCGGCTCCGGGCGCCAAGGCCAAGAGCCTGGAGGGCGGGGAGTCCGGGCCGGTGGACTACCACCTGCTGATGATGTTCACCAAAGCAGAGCACAATGCCGCGCTGCAGGCTAAGGCCCGCGTCGCGCTGCGCTCGCTGCTGCGCCTCGCCAAGTTCGAGACGCACGAGGTGCTTAACCTTCATTTTGTGAGCGAGGAAGCCAGCCGCGAGGTGGCCAAAGTCCTGCTGCGGGAGCTCCTGCCGCCCGCCGCCGGCTTCAAGTGCAAGGTGAGCGGGGTTGCAGCTAGGGTCTCCCGGTGGGTGGCCCACTGGGCCCTAGGTGAGGTCTTGCGCGCTCCCGGCAGGGCTCCAGGGGATGAGGGGTAGAGTCTTCGCTGCGCTGCCCACTTGCAACGCCTGTGACCTAACTCCCTCCGCCCTTCCCTAAATGTGCGCTCACAGCTAGTGGGAGGCCTTGCCCGGGGGCGTGTCCGGGAGCCAGAGGCGCTTAGCCGGTGCAGGAGTGAAGCTGCGGTGTTAACTGACCTTAACGTCGCTCGCTCCCCTTCTGCCCCTCGCCTTCCCCCACATTAAGTGCAGCCCCCTGGAGAATCAGCACCCATTTGTTAGCGTTGCAGGGTTCAGCAGTGCCTTCACAGTCTGCATCTCTTTTTACGTTCCTTAGTCTTTGACTTTTGAGGATGAGATTGGTCATTTGAAGGCACCATTTGTTGCTCCCAGCAAAGTCTGCTAGACAGGGTCTTGCTGAAGCCTCTGGAAGTGTCGAAGTTGCAGTGATATTTCTCTTAGCTCTTAAGGCATTTCAGTCGGATCTGGTCAAATCTAGTGTGAACTGTCTCATCTCCTCTCTGTCCCTGCTTCTCCTCTGCCCTGAAGGATCGTGAACCTATTTAGAGAACTCACAAGTTACTCCAAGTGAGGAAGGGAAAGCTCTAAGAGGAAAAGATATTTGAGGAGACCCACAGCTAACCACCTTGTCCCAGGCTGGACATACCTGCCATCGTGGCAGTGCCTATCTCTCCCCACCATCTCACTTTACCACCTGGCTCTGCCTGTCCAAGATTGGGTTCCTGACTTGGTGTGAATTACTTCAGTCAAATTGCTTGCGTTATTTTGACCTAATAATTGTACAGAGGGAATCCAAGGGATTTTTGGAAAAGGAGTAGTAAGTGGTCCAAAGGATGGAGACCAGTGTTGGGTGGGGGAGGGTGCTAAGGCTGTGACTGAGTGAGTGATTAAGGGGAGCTGCTGGCAGGATCCTGCAGGATTCAGGGGTTTGCAGTGGCTCCCTGTTGCCTACAGAGTCAAGTCCTAATTTCTTGGCAGGGCTGTCTGTGTTGTGAGCCTGGCCCTGCTTTCTGGCGTCACCTCTCTTCCTTCCTCTGTGTGAACCTTATGTCTTAACTGTAGTGAATGTGCCTTTAGACAAGCTGCACTTTCTGCCCAGAATGTCCTCTTAGGCCCTCGACCACTCTTTACTCAGCTTTCACCTTTCCTGAGAATGTCCCTAGACCCTGGGGACTGTCTATGCCCAACCGCCCACAGCCCTCTGTTCCTGCTTCCTCCGCAACACCCTCGGCCAATGTTTTTCCCTTTGTACCATATTTCCCCTTTAAGGAGCACTTCTCTCTTGTAAGAAAAGGTCTGGAGGGCAATTTAAATTGACTTGAGTTGTGTTAGAAACTTTAGGAAGAGGAAGGCAGCTCCTTGCCCACCCATGAACAAATAAGCCCGTCAGGAACATCACTGGTTAGGGAAGGGCACTGAGGCTGGACTTTGTGCTATAGGAGGCCAAGAATCCAGGTCCTGGAGCTTGTGGGTGGAGAGGCCTTTGGGACTCACTGTCTGACTTGAGGTTTTCTTCCTGGGGCCCGTCTGGATTTACCTAATTGAAATCTCTGGAAGTGGGGCCTGGCACCCTGTCCCAGGTGATCTTAAGGACCTTAATATTTAAGAAACCCTCCCCTAGTCTAGGAGAGAAAACTGAAAGCTTTTGGCCACAGGGTCAGTCTGGGCAGATCTGGGATTTAACCAGGTCTCCAGATAACCGCCCTGAAGACCAGCATTGTCATCTCTTCACCTTTGAGTCAGAGGTAGCATGCTGGGCCTACTCTACACCATCGCCAGGTCTCTACCCTCCTCTTGTCCCTGGCTCTAGCTGCAGCTCTTGTTGCACCCCCAGTGCTTTCCAGCCTGCATGCCTTTGCTCATGGATACTCTTTCTCCATTTCCACGTTTTGCCCATCATCAGATACCATCCCCTCCTTGGAGCCGGGTGAGGAACCCCCAGCTGAAAGATTTGTCTTCCTCTTCTTCCCTCTTGTACTTCTCTGGGGCTGTGACTGTATCATGTCTTCTTACCCATCCGTATTTACGGTGCCTGGCACTTAGTTGGAACGAGAAATAGTGGCTCAGGGGTGAGTCCAGCCTCAGCATCAGGCTCCTGTCTTGGAGTATGTTTCATGCTCAGACTCCCTCCCTTTGCTGGGCCCAGTTCTCACAGCCTCACCCAAGGCCTGGAGACAGCTGCACGTGGCCTGAGGGAACTGACACCTCCCCTGTTGAGGTGTCAGATGGATGGCAGTGGTTGGGTAAGGGTTATCAGTCCTGGCATAAAATTACTCTCATTATGTTTGAGTTCATATTTTGTGAATTTTTTTTCTGTTTGTGGTAAAAGGTACTCTTTTTTTCTTTAAATGTGTGGTTCTAAAAGGTTTGCTTTATTTTATGATTTAATTCTTCCTCAGGTTTAGAGTATTCCTGAAAAGAGTGCTTCTCCCTGTACCAGGGACCACTTCACACACGCCTTTCCCTTTGCCTGGAGTGTTCCCTCCCCCATCCTTAACTGGGACTCAGATTTCAGGTCTCAGCTTTTACGTTATTTCCTCGGTAAACCTTTCCTGAGCCCCCGTTGCACACTCTAAAAGCTCCAAGTACTTTTCCTTAATAACATTTATCACAGTTGTATTTATATAATTATCGAGTTAATAATTTGTCTAGAGTCTTGGTAGACTCTAAACTCCTTAAGGGAGTTTAAATGTTGTATCCCCAGCATGTAACATCATGGCTTACATACGTGAGTGAATTTTGTATGGAGAATTATGTTTTCAGTATTGATTAGGAAGGAGAAAACTAGAATTTCTCACCCAGGGCACAGCCACCATTGAAGATGGTGCCTCCTCAGTGCGTCCGAATCTGGGGCTCACAGCCACCACCACTGCTGTTGCCCAGGAGTTGGCAGTATGGCTCATGGTCGTGTGAGCACAGGTGACAGACCTTGCCTCACACTGCATCAGGCTGTTCATGAAGTATGTTGGCCACCAGTGTGGGCCCCCAGAGATCAAAAGTACAAGATAATAAAATACAAAATGGTTCTTTGTATTAGAAGGATACGGTTCATGACAATGACTTTGAGCCCTACCTTTCTGGGTGGTCAAATCAGAGTGATAGTTACCCCTCAGTGAGCAATCCCTGCCCATCCAGCTGTTACCTGCTGTCCACTGGGTTTCCTTACTCCCTCAATGAAGCTCTGGGGTCCACCACGGGGACCCTCTGGTTCCGTACCTCACCACCTACAGACAGCCCATAACGGAGACCATCCTTTTATGCACGATGCTGTTGTAGGGCAGCCTCAGAGTCTGGGGAACAACATCTATCAGCACAGGTTTAATTTCCCCCCCACATCCTGTGTTCTCAGCATGTGGCACAAGTGGGTCTCAAGGGCAGCAGATTCAGAGCTCCGCATACGGGAGCAGCTACACCTACCCTCTGAGCTCCCTGGACGGCTGGTTGCCGATGGCCAGACAGGCTTTCACAATGACACCCTCAACAAGGCCCCGGGTGAACAGCCTGAAGCAGGCATGGTTGGCCTGGAGATCAGGGATATCACCATCTCTGGAGTTGAAATGGTAGGCGTTTTCGTCAGCAGTATGGCATTGACTGGGTCCTTACCAGCAATGGTGGGACAAATGTGAGTATAAAAAGCTGACCTCATGGGCTGCCATTGCTAACAGGCCTACAAAACCACAGCCTAAAATGAAAATAAAGAGCAGACCTGTACAGGGGAGGGGGTGTGTGCTGCCCGCTCTACCTATAAAGCATAACATGGACATTGGCACCTGGGATAACGAGAGACCCAGGCTGAAGGCTCCAGCCCCCCAGGAGGTGCCATCCCCCCGTTCTGCCCCATAGTCCCAGCAGGTGGCTTAGGTGCTCATCCTCCCCCTTTGGCCCAACCACAGTATCAGAGCCCTCAGCAGGCACCCCAAACCTGCTGAGTCGCCCCTTGCTACAGAAACACGGCATTTGAGCAGAGTGCAGGGGCCAGCAGTGATGGGAATTCTCTTGTAAACACCCACCCTAATTCTGCCCCGGTGTAGAATCCCACCTTGTCCTTCAAAAACTGAATGCTGCCCACAGCTATAATCCCAAAGAGTTTGATTGGAATATTAAAAGCAGACACGCGTTCATAAAGAGCTGTTCTGAGAATGACATTCACCCCTCGGTTGAGTACTCTATTTGGTGTACGGTGTAACCTAGAACATGGCAACAAGTGCTTGGACAGGGCCTTCTGCCACCTGAGCAGCAAAGGGCATGTCTTTGTCTACTTGCTCTTCAGCACCAATGGGAGTAGGCATTTCTGTGTGGTGGCTGACATGAAGTCCCCAGGGGGAACTTCATCAGCAGTCCTGGGGTCTGGTCTCAGGTCATCAAAGGGGAAGTTCGATACGAAGTGGATTTTGTCAAGGATGTGCCCCAAAACCAGCTTCAGCACATCAGATCGGAGAATAATGACAAACTGGTCACAAACTCTTGCAACACACAGGAGGTGCCCTTAGAAAAAGCACAAGTGCTGAAAATTACCGTTCCTTGCAAGTATGCAACCTCCATCTTCAAAGACTTTTCTCACTATGAGAAGCGCCAGGAGGAGGAGGTGGTGTGCAGAACCGAAGCAAAGGAACGGCAGAATCCAAACAAACAATAAGAACAAACCAGTTTCTTATACATGCTAACATTTGACTTTGAAAAACAGATTTTAAAAAAATGTCTGCTTGGTCAGCTCCAGTGTGTCATCCTGTGCAGGGGTCAAGTGTTGCATCTTTACCTTCTTTGTAGTTTATTTTCGCACAGATGGGTCTGCATTCATTTGGGTTTTTTCTCTGTATGTTGTAATACCATAGAACTCACTAATAAAGGAGTATTTTTTTCACAGACTGACCTAATGTGAAATATAAGTATCCCTAAAAACAAACAAAGCAAAGCAAAAGCCTAATCTATGCCCCCAATTTTTTTATTCTGGCAGAAATTATGTTCTTATATCCACAGTTATGTAATATCTCTACATGAAACTTCATATTTCTCACCCCTTTATTGCTTTATAGCAAACATAAGAAACCATGAGTTGTGTTGTCATTTAGAGTATTCTGTTAAAATCTCTTCAAAATACTGAAATCCAAAGGTTAATGATCACCTTGCTCACCTGGTTTGCCATTTTAAAAATCTGTTATCTGTCTAAAATTCTAATCTGCCCGTTTGATTTTTCTACTAGACAGAAAGATAAAGTTTAATTTTTTGAATTTGGTAGATGTATCTGGTTTCCTTGGAAAGTCTGCCCTTTCACACTCTGTTGCCACCAAGCCAGCGGCGCTGCCCTGCGCTGCCCTGTTGTCTGACCTGGCTGGATCGAGGAGGGGTTGCAGGATGTTTGAGGTCTGGTTCCGTGTTCAGGCGTTCTCAGTTGTTTGCAGATCATTTTTAATTTTCCCCTTTTTCCTCTCTTGAGAATCCTCTTAAGTTTTTATATCGATAACGCCGCACTTTAAATGTAAGATCGAATAAAAGTGTGATGGATGACGCTGCCGATTGTATTGTAAATGTCACTGTGTGTATCTAATTTTTTTCCCCTGACGATTAGGTAAAAATGAAAAACAAAGCCTTTTAGAAAATAAATTTTCTGTCATGTTTTGGGGAATGAGGGACCGTTGAAGAACTCATCACCCCCTGGAGTTTGGGTTTAAGCATGAAAACGATGCTCATGCCTGACGTTCCGGCGCACCAAATCAGCGCGGTGCCCGTTGTTGAGGATCTTTCCTGTCCTAGACGGCAGACGCCCTCTGAAACCTCCAAAAAACCCTCTGAGCTCGAGTTTAAGCTGAATCATTTAGACTTGTATTTGGAACGTATCACTTCTTCTGAACTGTCACTGCCTGTATGGAGTCATGAATGCTATCGGGTTACTTTCCCTTGGGAGAATATAAGCCTTAATAAATTTTTTTTTTCTATTTAGCAAAAAAACCAAAAAATCTCACCCAGGTTGGATCAGAGCTGGAAGGCAAGATGTATATAATGTATATAGCAAGAAAGTCAAGAGTATATGGCATAATAGGTGAGGAAACTTGCCCAAGGCCACGTGGGGAGTTACCCAGTTGGGGTTAGTCCTGCATCCTAGGCCAATGTTCTTCCCTTTGTGCCAGATTTCCCCTCTAAGGAGCACTTCTCTCTTATAAGATAAGGTTCAGAGGGCAGTTTACCCCCAGGGAGAATTTTCTTGAGTTATGTTGAACTCCCTGGGAAGAGCAAGGCAGCTCCTTGCCCACTCAACTGCCCAGAGACAGCCGGGGGGCTCCTCTTCCCTGTGGGACTCCTCTGTGGGACTCCTCTGTGGCTGCAAGATGCAAACAAGGTCACAAGGAACTGGCAGAGGACTTGAGCCCACACCTGGAGGTCTCTGCTCAGACCATTGCAAGTGACATAGAAACATCTTTTAGCTGAAATGGTTGTGGAAATAAATCATAGAACATTATTAATGACCTTAGATTATATTTTGGTTAATTAAATATTAGCTAAAAAGAATTCATTTGACCAGAAAAATATTGTTTTGACTATTATTAAAAGTTTTTCAAAATCTATTAGTTTCTTACCTCCTAACAGTATGAAAATATATTCTTTGTTAACTTGTTTAATAAATGTCTGAACCTGTTATATTCCAGGTACCAGTACAGGAGCTGCTTCCAGCCTATACAATAGGTCCATTTTCTAACTGTGTCAGAATCCCCTGGGGACACTTACTAAAAGTGCAGAATCCTGTCCCAGTCCGTGGGTCAGAATTGTAGGCAGGGCCTGGGAATCTGTATTTGCCTAGAGCTGCATAGGCAGGTGTGGGAGTCCCTGCTGGAAAGGATACAGGAGAGCTTGGTGCTCTCCCGCTGATCTCAGGCATCCCAGCCAGGCATCCTCTGCTCTGTGCAGCCTTCCCTGGGGAGCAGGATGCTTGGCACATAGTAGGCATTCAAGAACCGTTTGACTGAACAGCCCTCTTTCATTGGGCTCTGCTGAAGGCAAAAGGGAGCTACATTCACCTTGCTAAAATGCTTTTATCACATCACTTCCATTCAAAACCTCCACTTGCTCCTGGCTACCGGGCATCCCAGATCCTTCCAGCGTTCTTGACCCATAGCAGCTGGCTGAGCTTCGCTTGCTCTGCTTCTGCGCTATCTGCTCTCTCGTTCTGACTGTCAAGTGGAATCCCACGCTTCAAAACTTAGGTCAAGACATCTTTCTTCCACGAGCCTCTCTTGCTGTATCAGGTTTGACAGAGTAAATAATGGTAGCTTAAACAAGATTGAGTTAATTTCTTATCCCACTGAAGTCCACAGGTAGGCATTCCTGGGCTGGCATAGGGGCTTCGGCCCCTTTCAGCTTCACCATCCCTAGGGAGTGGCCCTTGACTTTGTGGTCCAGTATGGCTGCTAGAGCTTTGGCCATCACATCTGTGTTGCTCTGTTGTATTTAGTCCACTTCAGTCCAGTGCTGCTATGTCCGGTGTTTAGGGTTTAGTCTCATAACACGGTTCTACTCTACTGACTTCTGGAAAAATAAACACAGTGACCAGGCCTCAGGGCACCTCCATGTCTCATCCTTCCTCCCCCCAGGTGACCAGCCCTCTGCAGAAGCCTGGTGGGGCCCAGGAGCCACTACTGGTACACCCTCCAGGGGACAGCAGCGTTGCTTCTTTGTGTATTTCTCCTGTGCTGTCACCAAGCTATCAGCTCAGAAAGGCCTTCCCTGAACCCCTTTTCTGAAGCAGCCCTCATGCCAGCCCTCATCTTTCCCGTCAACTTGTGTATTTCTTTTATGCACGTGTTCATTTCTGGTTCTCGTGTTACACGATAGGAGGCTGCGTGCCTACTGTGTCTGTCACTTCCAACTCAGGCCAGAAATAAGGATGGCATTTACGGGTTCCTATAACCCTCAAGAGATGAGAAAAGTAAGTAAGGTCTCTGCCTTCATGGGGGTTATATTCTAGTAGGAAGAGAGAGGTTGCAAACGAGTAAACAGGATCCTTACTTTCTCAAACATGCAGAGCACACTGCAACCGAAGGCCGTCACACTTATAGTTCTCTCTGAGGGCATCTTGCCAGCAGCCACTCCTCACTTCCTTGAGTCTCTGCTGGAATGTCACCTTATCAGTGGAGCCTTCGTTGACCATCTATATGACAGCCAACAACTCCCCATCCTGGACACTCACACGTGCCCTGTCTCCTTATCCTGCTTCACTTTCTCTATAGAATGTGTCTCAATCTGATTCTCTCTATATTTACGTATTTGTTTAAAGTCTGTCTCCTACACATTCCCCACAACCCTGGAACGTAAGCTCCATGAATGCAGGGACTGCTGTCCGGATGACAAGTTAGGCAAAAAAAGGAAGCTACGTGCATTCCCCACGTTCTTAGTCCATTTTCTGTTACTATAACAGAATGTGTGAGACTGGGCAATTTATAAAGGAACAAGTTTATTTAGCTCACGGTTTCGGAGGCTGGGAAGTCTAAGAGGATGGCCCCAGTGTCTGGCAAGAGCTTTGTACTGTGTCGTAACACATTGAAGAAGCAGGAGAGGGAGCTGGGACGTGAAAAAGGGGCAAAACACAAGGGCGCTTTGCTTTTTAACAACCTGCTCTTTCCCTAACTAATCCGGTCCCCTGAGAGTGAGAACTCACTCCCACAGAATTTTCCCAGGCTTCTGAGAGAGGCATTAATCCCTCTTAATGACCTAATCATCTCTTAAAGGCCCCACCTCCCAACACTGCCGCATCGAGGATCAAATTCCCAACACATGAATTCTGGGGGACACACACCGTAGCACCCACTTAACAAGTGATTGTGGGATTCCAGGAGGAGCATGTGCCGAGGACCAGGAGTGGACACACAGATGTTAAAGCTCCACGAGTGCATTGGGGGATTCTCAGAGTTTCTTTTAATGTGAGTGGCTTGGAAAAGATGAGTACCTCAGCTCCTACTGGGGCTTGAGAAAAAGCCCGAGTGTGAAGACTTCAATGCTGGCTGGGTCATTGCTGAAACTAATGACAAACAGGTGACATTGGAAATGCACTCAATTTTCCAGCTCGTCACAGCAGCAGGCACTTTGCACCTGAATGAAACTCTTATGACAGTCTGGGTAAGAGGTGATAGAAGAAATGTGTCCTGAAGTGAGAGGTTCTTGGAAAAGATAGGCTGACGTTTCCTATGACAGTATTTAGAGAACAGTGTGTATTTTACCAAATGCATTTAACAGAGGCATTCTTCTACATTATACTTGCAAAAACAACTGTAGTAGTTTGTGTGCTAATATAAGTTTTGCATGGAAAAGTTTATAATCATGCATATGTAAGGAATAACTTTGTATAGTATTATATCAAATACAATAAACTCTAGATGATTCCACAAGCATGTGTTGAAATTATAAGGCAAAGCCTGTAACACAGGCCAGGTATCGTTACATAGATGAAATACGTTGATAGATGAGTGACTTACAAATTGTACGGGGGCCTCAATGTACAGATGAAATGTTCCAGCTTTGGGCATCAGGAGTTCCTCATGCATTCCTGACTGTTCTCTGTTCCTACAGACCGTTTTTTGAAAGATAGGTAATTACTTTTTCTTCCAATTAAGAATTGAAATATTTTCCATAAAGTTCACCCCTTTAAAGTATACAATTGAGTGGTTTTTGGTATATTCACAAACTTGTACAACTATGACCATTAATTCCAGAACATATTCATCATTTCAAAAGGAAACCCTGTATCTGTTAGCAGTCACTCCCCATCTTCCTGTCCTCCTATCCCCTGTAAACCAGTAATCTGCTTTTGTCTCCATAAATTTGTCTATTTGGAATGTTTACTATACATGGACTCATCCAATATGTAGTCTTTTGTGTCTGGCTTCTTTCACGAAGTATAATGTTTTTAATGTTAATGTTGTAGCATGTACCAATACTTAATCCATTTTTATAGTTGGATAATACCCCATTGAATGGACATACCACATTATCCATTCAACAGTTGGTGGACATTTGGGTTGTTTCTACTTTTTGACTACTATAAATAATATTGCTGTGAGCATTGATTTGTAAGTTTTTGTGTGGACATGTTTTCAGATCTCTTGGGTACAACCTAGAAGTGGAATGGCTGGGTCATAAGTTAACTCTGTTCAACCTCTTAGAAATTGCTTTTTTGAGGACTGTTTTCCAAAGTAGCTGCACCATTTTATATTCCTACCAGCAGTGTGTGTGGATTCCAGTTTCTCCACATCCTCACCAGCACTTGTTATTGTCTGTCTTTTTGATTATAGCTATTCTAGTGGGTATGAAGTAGTGTCTCATTTTGGTTTTGATTTTCATTTCCCTAATGACTAATAGATGATTACATATTGATAGGGACAACTACATAAATGTATTTGGTATTTTCATATACATTTTCCAAAACAGATTTTACAAGAAAGCCAGTTACTTTGACTTTCTCCTACTTCACCTAAAAGATATAATAACATATCTGGAAATGTGCATATTCTGAAGAACATGGTTTGGAAATTTCTGGTGTGTACAGGAATGTTTTGCCTGAAATCAGCAGGTGGTGTTACTAGAATGAAGACTTGATTGGGAGAATAACAGTAACATTTGTTCAGCACTTTAGAGTTTATAAAAGTGCTTTTGCAGATGCCTCATTTGAGCATCACTGAAACTGGTGAAGGAGGTATGGAGTCCCCGAGGCTGAAAGATCAGGTGGCTTATGAGCTCCTAGAAGAGGGGGCACCTCAGGAGAGGGCCAGCAGCTGTGCCAAGGGACTATGGTGGTGGGGATGAGGAGTGGACAGTAGCCCACCTCACAATCTGTATCATCCCCTGCGGAGGCAGCCTCAATAAATAACATTCACTCTGAACAAAAACGGTGCTTGCTGCGAGTGCAGCTTCTGCCCCACGCAGTTTCAGAGCATTGCAGAGTTGCCAAACATTGGAACAGGAAGCAAATTCTGAACCCCTAGGTGCAGTGCCCCTCGCGGAGCTGATAGTCCCTGGGTCAGAGAGGGGCAGTGACTTAGTGCCACACAGGGCCGAGGTTAGAACCTGCCCTGGCCCTTCCCTCTTCTGTTTGAGTGTCAGTGTTATCAGCGGCCTCGGGTCCTTTGGCAGGGTTTGTTGAGAGCCAGCACCTCACACCCACAGCGAGTTGGCAAGGCCTGTGCTCCTCGCCCACCGCAGTGGAGCCTCATCTCCCCGTGTCCCCCGGATGTGCTTCGCTGGGGAGCGGAGGCCGCACGTCCTGGCCCCAGGGGGCAGGATCCCCGCCGGTCCCTTGGGAATACTTGTCCCGCTGCCTTGTGCCTGGGGCTGACCGGGAGTCAGTATTGGGGAGCTGTATTGGGAGGGGGGACCACATATTTTGTCCTTTGCTTGGAGATGATCGCTGGAAGACCTCCATAGCCACAGTCAGCGCGAGTGCCTCCCAGGCCCGGAGCAGGAGAAGCTACAGGGTGGCCCACAGGGGCTGCGTCCTCCGCGAGACCCGCGGGCACCGGGACAGAGCTTGCGCTCGCACCCACGTGGTAGCTCCGGCCGAGGCGGACCACGGGCGAGTGCGGCGCCCCTCATGGCCGCTGGAGGGCGCCGCCGCGCCGCGTTTGCGCGCCGGACCCCGGACTGCGAGGCGCGCCGCTTCCGCGGCCCAGGCTCTCGCGGAGCTACGCCCCGCCCCGGGTGATTAGAAAGGGGCACTCAAGTGAAAGGGAGTCAGCGTGGTGATCGTGGCCGTCACTTCCTGATGAGGCCCTTTGAAAAAGGCGGATGAACAAGCAGCTGGGGAGGTCGGATCTGGCAGCACACGGGAAGCGTGCGGATGGATGGCTCCCTCCCGTCCTCCGTCGCCAACCTGGGACCCCAGCCGAGCGCTAACCCCCGGGCCTCGGCCTCGCAGCTCCCGCGGGGCGCGTCCTTCCTGCTCCACTGGGGTCACACCTGGGTGGGCTTCCGCGTACGGTGTGGGAGGTGTGTCTGTTAGAGTGGCGAGGAGGTGGAGTGGCCTCTCGGCGTCCTGGCACTGGGTGGGCAGTTGGGCAAGTGCCCGAGCCCCCGTGTGGCAAGTGCTGCGGGGCGCACCTCCAGAGCAGCTCAGTTGCTTGGAGCCTTGGAGCCCTGGCGTCCACGGCTGTCGGAGGGGTCGGATTCCCACCTCCCAGGTCTGTCCCTAGGTGAGACGAGAGCTTCCCGTCTGTTTCTGGGGAGGAGGCCCCTCCTAGGAGGAGGAGTCCGGCTGCCACTGAGAGGGGCCCAGAGAGGGAGCTCAGGCGCTCCTGGGTACCTGGCGCAGCCCCTAAGGAGTCTGTGCTGCTTTTCCTCAGCCCCTCCGTCCAGGCCTCTGGGCCACTCACACTGTCTGTCCTGCAGGTTGTGGAAGACTGGTCAAGATGACCAGAGTGATATCACATCCCTCACTTTTCCCCCAGGACCAGGGACTTTGACTTACTTAGGGGCTCTGATCCCAAGAGGCAACTCTGCCTGTTCCGAGCAGCTGAGCCAAACCCTGTCAGTTGGCAGGAAGCCTGCTGTTAACTTAATGTGTTTTAAATTAAAGTCATTTGTTTTATTTATTGGGGTGATTACTGTTAAGCAGCCCCATAAGTGATCCTCTGCTGGTGGGACTAAGTGTCCCAGAGGCTGGCCTCTGTTGCCCTGTTCAGGGCTAGGAGAACAGGTGTGCTGTTTGGATGACAGATAACATGAGGCAGCAAGTGACAGGTGATTAGTAAATGGTGGCTGCTACTACTGGTGCCTGAGTAGGTGTGTTGGCAGCAGGGACCCTCATCATTCTAGAAGGCACCCACTGGTTTATTCATGATCATAGTATCTCCCCTGCCAGGTAAATATTATACTTGTTGATTCAGTTGAGGGGGTAGTGCAGCTTGCTTGCAAAATAGCATTCTGCCCAGGTTTATTTCAGAGTGTCCTCATGTTCTTTCCAGTGTTCTTCTATGTTCTGTCATGTTCTTCCCCAAACTACAGTGTTCTCTTCTCTCACCCTCCCCAACCCCCCCATAGGCCTGCACCCCTTTCTGCTCTCTGAGAGCACCCAACATTGTGGCCTTATTTGATGTCAGTGGCCCTGGGCAGAGGCTCCGTAAATGCCGACCTGGGGCATCGAGCTGGCTGTTCTGGAGAAGGTGCTTCCGCTGCTTGTCAGGATGGTAAAGCTGGAGTCTGGGTGCTTTGTAGTCTTGTGTAGGCAACATGGATGATCCTGGTGCATCTTCTCAGGGATGGCATGAATGTTCTTTAGTTTCTAGAAGGTTCCAACTCAGACTTGTTTATAATAAACTGTGAGCATTTTCGATGTCTCGTTTACCTCTCCTTAATGGTTTCTGATTTGTTTTCTTGGTCTGACTGTACACACCAATTGTCTTTTGGGAGGGATCAGCCAAGTGTAAACTGATTTAAAAAGGCCAGGCCACTGGGAGGTCCACATAACCCCCTACAGACCCACATACTCGCAGAGCTTGTTCATATGCCTGGCTCCTGCCCTGTCCCTGAGTCGGGTCCCTGGCTTCCCCTCTGTGGCTCTGACCTCACTGAGTGCTGTGAGGTGGTCCTGCTCTCTCCAGAGCATTAGGGCAGTCCAGGGTGGGAGGTCAGTGTGATACTCTGGAGGGACTTCATGGGCTCTGGCAAGTAGATTTAGTCATAGCTTGAAAAACCTGTGCAGGATGAGGCACAGTGCAAGCTTAGCTAAGGTGCCCTAGGCCACCTGCACTCTAGGGGCAGGAAGACACAGGGCAGAGGATTCCAGGTATGCCTGGGGCTGCTCTGTGGGAGCAGGGAGCCTGAGGATGTGCATTGCGGCCAATTGGTAGGATGTGACCTGCCCATCTTAGAGACAGGGGAACTGAGGCAGCTGGGGCAACAGACCGGCCCTGTCCCCTGTACCTGGCAGAAGAGTCATAACCAGAAGGCGGGGCAGAGAGAGTGGCTGGGTGAGTGTGTGGCTGTCTGGGCTGGCAGAGAGTCAGACAGCAGTCAGGACCCCAGAGCAGGAGCCGCAGAGAGGACTGCAGCTCCTGTGCCCGCCTGGACATCTCAGGGAGCGCGTCACTCTCATGTGGCTCTGCCTTACCAAACTGCCTGGAGTTGCAGTGTAACCCACTGCCACTTCACACCTCCCCTGGGACACCTGTCCCTCTCTTTATCTGTTTAACTCTTTCAGCCCAACTCTGCTGGGTGCAGAGCTCCTAGCAGATCCACCTCGGACCACTCCACCCTGATGACTCCTGGGGTGCTGGCTCTGGCCCCTCTGCCAGCTGTTGGAGGCTAGAGGAGCCGGATGCCAGCACAGGGAGCAGTGAGGTGTAATGCAAGCCGTGGAAAGTGGGGGCTGGGCTGCCACTCCAGGCTCCTCAGACGTTCTGTGGGCGTGCTTCTCAGACGTGCAGGATTTGGAGTCCTTGGCCACCTACAGAGCCCACATGATTGTAAAGAAAGTTTCCCGGTACCTCTTGACATGGGTTCTCCCATAGGAACTGGTGCAGCCTGAGACTAGCCAGGAAGATTTAGGTGTGATTTGGAGACTTCTTTCTTTTCTTCTATCCCCCTTGAATTCCTGCAAAGAAATACCGATGCTGGCCTGCGGAAGGTGGGAGGGGCTTCACTGTCTCTCTCTCACCGTAGACAGCTGGGGAGGTTGGGCCTGGAGGGGCCACTTGGTCTTGCAGGGCCCTCAGTTGGCAAGCAGTGCTCTGGGCAGGCTGTTCCCCCTGCCCCTGCCCTGCCTGGGCACATGCTTCAGGTGAAGTGGGGTGGGCAGGGTCCTGCACAGATGTTGGTAATCCTGCCCATCTTGGAGACAGGGGTACTGAGGGTTCTAGGTCTTTCTCTGGCCCTACCTTCCATTGGCAAGGACTTTCAGTGTCTCTGAGCCTCAGTTTCTCATCTGTGAGAGGGGCAGGGACACTCTAGCCCTGAGTTATGTCTGTGGCTCTCACTCTCACTGGCATGTGTAAACTGGGGCCAGGAAGCTGCAAAGCACTCGTCCTTTCCAGACCCTGCCTGCGTGGGAGGGTGAGGGGTGGGGGGCTTGAGGCTGTTGTTCCCCTCATGATGGGGTAGTCCCTAGAGAGACCCTGACCAAGTCCTCCCTGCTGACTCACCCCTCTGGGACATGTTGCTTTGTTTCTTGGCCTTGGCCCTGAGGAGGATGGGGGGCGAGAAGTGTGTACTCACCCGAGCTCTCTCAGACATTTGTCACCATTGTCAGTGATAGCAGCAGTTGCCACTGTTGACTCTGGGCCCCCCTGGGGCTGAGCCTGAGCCCGTGTTGGGGGCTTGTCTGGGCTAGGGAGTCCCCCGCAGCGTCCCGCCTGGTTCTGTCCTCCTTCAGCCGTGGTCCTGCCCTGTCTGTCCCGGGCATCTCTGGGTCCCGGGCAGTGGACTCCTGTTGTGAGCGGATCTGTGCGACACTCAGTGTGTGCTCCGGAAGCCCCCTGTGTGCTGGTTTACTGTCTGACGGAAACTCCCCACCTAGAGTATCCATGAAGACCTGTCGCTTTTACGGGTCGTTCTGATGCTGCTGTTGTCCCTGCTCTGCCTGCAGTGCTGGTGAGTGTGCCAGACTGGGGGGCCTCGAGGGACGCCCGAGTCTGGTTTCCCTGTCCGTCCGGGCGCAGCTGCGGAGCGGGCGTGTGTTCCGTGAGTGAGTATGGTGTTGGCTGAGATGGGCCTGGCTTCCATTCTGGATCTGCCTCATCCCTCCGGAAGGCAGTGGATAGTTGTTTGCCTCTGGGAGCACCGCCGCACTCTGCCCAGCCCCGGGCTCCGGTCACCTGCCCCAGGACGGTGCTCCCTGGTGCGGGGCTTGGCAGCAGGCACCTCTGTGACTTAACTGAGAGCATCATTTTCCTCGCATGTTACAGCTTAAAACTCCTCAGCTAGTGACTCCCTTCCTCAGTGAAGAGCGAACCGCTAAAGCGTTGAGTTTGGAGAGCCGTGTTTGCAGAGGATGAGGATGTTCCGAAGGCCGGTTCCGTTTACTCGTCTGTTGTTCAGGCTCACTGAGCGGTTTTGCTTTGATCGGAAACATGAGCAGCTGAAGCTATTTAGTACCGATACGGCTCTCTCAGACAGTTGGGAGACTTTTTAGGGCAAATGCAAAATGAAAACGTTTCTTTCACTTAAGGCAGAAGCTCTGTCTTAAGCAATTGGCTTTGGGAAATGAAATATGACCTTGCTGTTTAAACTCCTGGTTTCTGGAACTGTTGACTTCTGAGCCCTTTTCTGTGACATGTGCAGCATCTGGACTTGATTTGTGGGAATCTCGGGGGCATTCGTGACGGCCTGGAAATATGAGAGGGAAATCTCGCTGCTCTGAGGACCCAGCCTAGTCCCTGGGCCGTGGGCTGGGGAGAGTGTGAGAAAGCGGGAGGAGGAAGTGCTCGGAGCGAGTGGGCAGGTGGGGCACAGTGGACGGGCCCCACTGGAGCCCTCGGAGTGGGCCTGCTTGGCATAGGCAGAGCTGTAAATCTCATTCCAAGAAGCCATCTTCATTTTCCCACGCCCCTCTGAGCCCACGTCACACTGGCAGGCCTCATTTTGGTGTAGCAGGGGCATTGTGTTATTTGCTCATTCTGCCTAACGGGGGACCCACACGTGGTGGGGTATGCCGTAACCCTCTCCCACCTGCTGCCCTGGCTCGTGCTTCGTGTTCATATGGCTGTATCGTAAGTCATCGTCATATTTCTTTTGTAAGCTGTTCTGTGAGTTTCTGATTTTTCACACGATAAAAACCACCACAGAGACCATCTCTGCGTATATGGTTTTTTCCTTTTGAATCGTTCCAGGGAAGGCTTCCTGGGTTCCTCCCGCGCTCCCAGTCCTGTCGGGTGCCGCGCCCACACGTTAGTGCGTGCAGATCAGGGCCTGGCGGTGGCGTCCTCAGGCCCACTCCCTAGGCCTTTCTTTATAAAGAGTTTTGCTGCTAATCTACATTGCACAGCGCTGCTTTTCCTCCACTTATGTGGTATTTTGTTTTCTATACATTAAAACATTTTAATTATGAAACAAGTCAAAACAAAAATTGGCTGGTCCAAAGGTGGTGAGTTACCTCACTTGATTGTTCACGGTCAGTTACAGATTGAACTGCTCCTCCTCCTCCTGCCCCCCCCCAATCACTACTGCACTTGACTAGTCTTAAAAAAAAAAAAAAAAGAAAAAAAAATTCAGAGAAATTTAACAGACATCTGTGTTCCTATTATATAGGTTAAATAGGTGCTAACATTTTCCCGTATTTGCTTAAGAGTCCTTTTTTTTTAGGAAATAAAATATCATAGATATAGCTAAAGCCCCTCCCAGGCCCCCAGAGATGTTTACTATTATACATGAGAAGGTAGTATGTTTTGTGCAATTTGTATGTTTTTGTACTTTGCTTTTACCACATATATGTTTGCAGAATATATATATAATCGCTTTGTATGTTTTAAGCAGTTGCATAAATGCTCTCCTGTGTATATCCTTTCCATGTTTCTTTTTTCATTCAATGTTATGATTTGGAGATTCATCCCTGTTGGTACATGTGGGTCTTGCTGGGTCATTTTAACTGCTGGATGGGCCTCAGTTTACCCATTCTCCCTCTGAGAGATGGCTAGGTGGTTCCCTCTGTTGTCACCCCACCTTCGTGAACACCCAGGCACAGCCCTGCATGCACACCTGGAAGGGGCGGGCTGGTCCTGGAGCGCGTGCATCTTCGGCTTTGCAAGACACTGCCGAGCTTTCTCCAGCGCCACCATCCCCTTCCCACAACATTTCTCCTGAGCACTTGGTGCAGACCCCCTTCTCTTCGTGTGGATCCTGCTGCCTTTGAGATAGGAGGTAGAATCTTGGGGGCAACTTTGAGAATAGGATAGGCGGAAGACTTTGAGGGCAAGCTTGAGAGGCTCCCTGGCACCACTCCAAACTTCCCGCTTGTGCAGAGACTTGGGCTGGTCTTCCCAGAGTTGCCAGGATCTCTGTGGAGGAGGGCAGAGAGGAGGGTCCCTCCAGCGGGAGGTGGCGTAGGCTTTGGCTCAAGTCTGCACTCAGTCTTCAGTGTAGCTCCACCTTGGTCTGCCCTGGCCTTGCTGCCCTCACAGGCTGGTGCAGGCTGCATGAGAAGGTCCAGGCCTGGCTCTGGGGCTGGCCTCCAAGTGGTTAACCCCGTCCCACCTTGCTGGGTCCCACTTTCCCTGTTGGAAACAGTGATTTGTATGGCCTTGTAGCTCTATGCATGTTGCTCGCCCACTTTGATTTTGCAATTAGCAAGTGGTCTTCACACCTGAGCCTTGGGGAACCAGCAGGTGGGGTGGGGTTGGGGGACTGCTCTGTGGGCCACTGCTACTGTGGCCTGATGCTCCCACTGACCTGGCTGTCTTCTCCCTGCAGCACTGCAGCACAAACCTGTGCTCAGTTAAGTTGTCTGTGCTTTCATAGAGCTTGAGGGAATGTCCTCAGATCCCAGGGGCTCCAGGCAATGCAGATTTATGCTGACAGACGGAAGCCTAGGCTGGCCCTGCACAAAGGCCAGAGGCAAAGGAGCGCTGCTTTCTTTGAGATGAGCATTTTTAAGGTCCATGTGAGCCCATCCAGTATTGCTCTCTGCAGCTTGCACTCAGCCACTGTTTACTGCGTGCCTCCTATGTGCCAGGCACTGTCCCGGGATCTTGGGTAGGTCAACAAACACAAGAGACAGAACAGGTAAAAAGTCCCTGCCTTCGTAGGGCTTACATCCTGGCAGGAAGTGGATCAAATGAACTAAAGAAAGTTGTCTACTTTGCTGCCTGGGAGATGGTGAAGTGCGGGCTGGGAAGGGGTTAAGTTTCATTTTGCTTCTTTGTTCCAGGAAAAGCAAAGGAATAAATTGTATGTTAATAGCATGTTAGCAGGTGAGTAAATCATACAGTGCCTTAGGATAAGGAGATCGGGAGTAATTGGAGGACAGAGAAGCATCACTGAGAAAGCAGCACTGAGCAAAGACCCTACGGAGGGAAAGAGCTGGCCAGGCAGCGCCGCGAGAGAGTCAGGTGGCTGGGGCGGGCCGGGGGCTGGGAGAGCCTAGTGGGCACTGGCGTCAGAGGTCACGGGAGGAGGGCAGCTCCCAGCCTGCAGCCCCGCAGCAGAGTGAAGGTTCTGGCCTTGGCTCTGGTGAGAGGAGGAGGATGGCTCTGGCCACCACTTGAATAGAAAGAAGGCAAGACCTTAGGACACCATCCTCCTGGCCCTGGGGGAGAGGACAGTGGTGAGCGGTGGAGGGATTCTGGGTCTGTCAGGGGAAGGGCTGTTACTAGATCAGGATGTTGAGTTTTCTACACTGGAGTTTGTTCAAACAGACTTAGGTATTTGGCATCGAGAGGGCTGTAAACACGTTTACCTCTCTATGGAACTTGCGCTTGTAGGGGACACCTCAGCGGGAGCTCTGCCCCCCAGCGAGGGAGTAAAACAAGAAAAGTAAAGTGAGGGCAGTCCCTGGTGATGAGGGGTTCTGGGATCAGCAAGACCTGGGCTCAAATCTGGGCCTTGGCCACCCACCAAGTCACCTTGGACAGGTGACTTCACCTCTCTGACCACGGCCGCCTTCCTTATGAAGGGCACGGTCACGGTGAGGATTGGATGAGCTCATGTTTGTCTGTGTTGTTGCCTGGCACATGTTCTGTGTCATTTCTTTGTGGTCCCATGAAGAGCAGGTGCCAGTGTGCTGCGTGCCTGTCATGTGCTGGTGTGAGTTGTAGGCCCGTTAAGAGCCGTGTGCTTGTCGCGTGCCTGTCACATGCAGCGTGGTGCTGCTTGGAGAAGTTCTGGATCTTGAACATCGCCCGGCGGGCGTAACCTCCTGAGGTTAGGGAAGGGACTCAGTGAGCGGCTTAGGTGAGGAATTAAGTGAATTAGCAAGCCGGTTCTGACGTCAGCCGTGTGATCTGGGGAAGGTGGTGGCAGGCAGGGAACTCGATGTGTTGAACTCCTCCAGCTGCCACCACTATGAGAGGCTTTTAAACACATCATCTCACCCACAAAAGGAGGCGACAGACACACGCAGTGTCTCTAAAATCAGGTCATTTGAATGTTTTCTTCCAGTTTTTGGCAGTGTCTAGAACCCCTTGCAGTGTTAACCTCCTTAACGTATATTTTAAATTGACTCACCTTTTTTTTCTTCTTTTCTCTTTAGGTAATATCTGTGAAATCAAAGTTCTAAAGAGATTTTTAATTTTTTTAGTATTTTGCACAAAAAAATAAACCTACAAGTATTAAAATGGTTGGCCTGCATGCCACTCAGGGCTCCCTTTTATACCCCCGGCTGGACTGTGACAGCTCACCCAGGATTTCACAATAAAATCCTCATACTGCGGCTTTCCCTCTCCTCTTCCATCTCGTCTCGTTTCTCTGCTTTCCTTCTCTTTCATCATACCTTTCCCCATCCTTTTTATGGAGTGGAAAACATTATTTTGCAGCAAACTGACTTATGCTCTCAAGACAATTTAGTACTAAAGAAGCAAAACTTCATGATTTATAAACAAGCCGAAGTAAGGAATGCTCACACTCACTATGCAAGGATTATTTGCTTTGAAGAGTTCACTGTAAGTATTCTTTAGTGAGTGCTGGAAAAAGTTAGGGGTGACTCCTCGTGTTTGCAAATGACTGAGTGCTCTGCGTGGAGAGGTGGGGATCGGGCCGGAGGCGGCAGCAGCAGGTGCCGGGTGGCCGGAAGCTGGGGAGCCAGTGCTGCCCTGCCATGGTGTCTCCTGGCAGCCGGGCTGTGGGAGGTGAGATGGACCGTGTTAAAGAAAGCACAGGTTTCTGTGTACAGAACCCCAGCCATCCTGACCCTCAGTCAGCAGCGTCTGGAAGGGTATGTGGCCACATTCTCATGTCACTGTCAACTGGTCATGAGCACATGCAGAGTCTGGAGGATGGCACAGCCCTCACCCCACCCCACGTTTCCTTCGGGGTTGCCTGTGGTTCATTCCTGATCAGCCTGAGGGAGTGTCTAGGGCTCACAGCCCGTCTCCCTGCACTCCTCTTCATACCTCACCGTGTGTTCCTCTTACTCTTTTCTCTGACTCCTCCTCACCCTCCAGGGACGTGGCTCCATCCTGGTGTGCCACAGTTCCTGGTGGTCATCCTGGAAATCCATTTGGAAGGCTCAGGTGTTTGAAGGTCTACAACGTGCTGCACCTACAAGACAGACCAGCCTTTCTCTTGCTTATTCTTACACACGCGGCCCCTATATTGCTATGCTAGCAGGGTCTTCACCTCTGTGTCTGCTTGCTGAAGACCTTTGGAGGTGAAGAGGATGAGAACCGGGTGAAGGGAAGGAGAGCTGCCCCCGTGCTGGGCACAGAGGGGGCCTGGGTGTAGCTCCTGAGCCTGGGGTCCTCTCTCTTGCAGCCGTGATGGCCTCATCATCCTTGGGACCGAGGCTTGATTGCTCTGTTAGCAGCTCCTGAATGAAAAGAAAATTGACGTTTTCAAAGACGGAAGAGGGAGCCATTTATCCTCTCTTTATCATAGATAGGGGAATAAATCCTAGTGAAGACATGCCTGGACTAGATGGAGCAGCTGAAGGGCTTGAATCGGCAAGCGTGTGAGATGGTAGTGTCCTCTCTGCCTCTTCCCTCCCCACCCAGGGCAGGCACCCATAGCTCCTCCAGCTGCTCCCCAGATTTAATGGTTTCTGGACCTCTTGCCACCTGGTCTTCTCCTTTGGGTACTCTAGAATTTACCCATTCCTTTCCTGCAGTGTGATTCAAGAGCTGAACCCACCCAGTACTGGGGCAGTCTAACTGGCATTGAATCGAGTGGTCCCATCTCAAAGTGTCTGGGGCCACCTTCAGAAGCATCACTTGGAGGTGGGTTTTAAATGAAGATTCCTGAGCTTCACCCCAGACTCTGACTCAGAATCTCTGCGGCTCTGCATTTTAATAAGGGCCCCCAGTGAGTGCCTGTGCACACTGAAGCTGGAGACCCTCTGATCCAGAACCACCCTCCCGGTCGTGTAGGCAGAGTTCGCAGGCTTGCTGGAGACATGTCATCCTGCTGGTATTGTTTGGCCCTTAGTCACTCACCATCTGGTGGGCCTGCCTCTGTCACGTTATGTTTCCTCCTTGTCCCACCCTGGGCATATCAAGGGTTTGCACAACTGGAATACAGCCCATCTCTACTAAAATGTTGGCAATCTTGCAGGAGTCCCAGAATATTAATTGCAGGTCTGGGCACCTGGAAACTCCTGCAGGTGCAGTGAGTGTGGGGCGGAGATGAGGGTGGGTGGGAGCAGACAGGTGACACCCTGCAGTGAGGCCGAGGGACGCAGGGGGACTGTAGCTCTTGAACTATTAGTAAAGTGTCATGAGAATAGGTATTGGAAATGACTTTAGAAATTAGATGGGCAGGCTTCTTTTTTCCTCTTCACTGCTGTGGTTCTGCCTGACAAAGTTACATTCTGTCTAGGACATCCTGCAGAAGTGATATAAGTCACATTAGGGAGAGGCCCAACCTGTGGATCTGTCTTTTTCTTTTCTCACAAAAATTGCACATCAATTTTTTATTTTTACCTTTTGCATTTAAAACTAACAAATCCAGAGCAATGCTCACTTATCCTAGGAGATCTTTATTATCAAAGTGAGTTAAAGTTACTGAAGGGGACAGCATATAGCCACTGATGATGATGACGATGTTTTCAGGACCCATTTGTGATTTAAAAAGGGAGATCAATGGATCCGATGCCTTACCCATGTATTACTTGGCCGTCTTTCTATTGCGCCCTAGTCCAGGAAAACTTCATTTAAGGAAACAGCTTTGATGTAATTTCAGATTTAAAATTTAAAAATAGGCCGGGCGCGGTGGCTCACGCCTGTAATCCTAGCTCTCTGGGAGGCCGAGGTGGGCGGATCATTCTGAGCTCAGGAGTTCGAGACCAGCCTGAGCAAGAGTGAGACCCCACCTCTACCAAAAATAGAAAGAAA
>CAUYSK010056234.1:0-70960 GCA_963575035.1 Avahi laniger
TGGTTGTCTCTGTTCACTTCCCAGTTTCCTTGGCTAATGCATCCTCCTCTGCCTAACATTTTAGTATTTTTTTATTTTATTATTTATTTATTTATAAACAAAATCTTGCTCCGTTGCCTGGGCTAGAATGCAATGGTATCATCATAGCTCACTACAACCTCACACTCCTGGGCTCAAGCAATCCCCCTGCCCCAACCTCCTGAGTAGCTGGGACTACAGGTGTACACCACCACACCTGGCTAATTTTTCTATGCTTTTTAGAGACAGGGTCTCACTATGTTGCTCAAGCTTGTCTCACACTCCTGGCCTCAAGCGATCCTCCTGCCTTAGCCTCCCAAAGTGTTAGGATTAAAAGCATGAGCCACTATGCCCAGCCTGAGTAACCTTTTAAATAAGGTGGCTCCTCAGGAATTAAACACAGCCCCCCTCCATCTTTATTTTCACTCTACACACTTGTTTAGGCAAGCTCACAGCTTCAGACACCATACAGTTGTCAGTGAGTTCCAACTTAAATATGTAGCCTGGATCTTTTCTTCCAGTTCCTGTACCAATGCCTCCAACTGCCTACCCAACATAAAGCTCTGAGGGCTCATTAAATTTGGGATGTCCCAAACCAAACTTGGGATCTTCTCCCCTATACCTGGCCTTCCTCCAGCCCTCAATATGTTCTTCACGCTACAGGCAGAGTACACTTTTCAAAATATAAATCTGTCTATTTCATTCTCTAGCTTAAAACTTTGTCATGGACTTCCATTGCTCTCATGATGAGGAGCGAAATACTTCATGTGGTCTACGAGCCTCTCTGTGATCTGGCCAAGGCCCATCTTGCTGTGCCTCCTGCTCTTCTTTCTTTCCACTCCAGCAACACCATCCTTGTTCTAGTTATTCTCTGCCAGTTGCACAGCACTCTCTATTTTTCCTTCATTGCAGTTATCACAATATTTATGTATGTCTTTCTTGAGTATATGATTCTCTCTCTCTCTCTCTCTTTCTCTCTCTCTCTCTTTCTACTAAAAAATTATTCCCAAAATCAGGGCTAGAAACATGAATATTTTGTTCCATATTTTATTCTAAAGCATCTTGCATCTACACACACCTACTGGATGAATGTCTGAATTAGATATATTAGGTAATTAGCTAATTTAGCTAATTAGCTACTATTAGCTATATTAGCTTTTTGCGTCATCAGTTAAAATAGAGGAGCTAACCTATAATGAGAAGAGAAGTGAGTCAAAGGCAGAACTCAGAGAGAGCTGACATTGACGAGTACCCGAGGAAGAATGTGCAGACTATGTAATTTAGTAGGAAATTAAATTAATATGAAAACTTTATCTCTGGAAAGGTATTTCCTTAGCATTGGTTATTTCTTCCCAGTTGTATTTGTTTCTCCTATTATAGTAACAGAACTGAATATGAAATTTCAAGAAAGAATAATCTTTTATCCTTTCCTTATGGAGGACTTACTTCATAGCTTGAGGTTAAGCAAATACCAATTTCATCTGCTTTCACTGACAAGCAATTGTCATTGAGTTTCTCTCCTTAGACTCCCCAATGCCTGGTTCCCTCAGGGACTGGCAGCACAGGTATGTTGTGCACATCTCTGCCAGGTGCAAAGGCTTCACTCTCCGAGAGACTGGTAGGCCTGCAGGTAAAGGACCCATTTTGATGAAGCAGGCTGACTTTATCCACTCATGCATTGAAGGGCATTTAGGCTAATTTCACATCTTTGCAATTGTTAATTGTGCTGCAATAATCATTCAAGTTCTGGTGTCTTTTGATAAAATGACTTCATTTCCTTTGGGTAGATACTCAGCAGTGAGATTGCTGGATCAAATGATAGGTCTACACTTATTTCTTTGAGGAATCTCCATAAGCATGAAACCATAAAAAGTCTAGAAGAAAACATAGGAAAAACTCTTTTGGACATCAGCCTTGGAAAAGAATTTATAACTAAGACCCCAAAGGCAAATATAACAACAACAAAAATAAATAAATGGGATTTAATTAAATTAAAAAGCTTCTGCACAGCAAAGGATATAATCAACAGAGTGAAGAGACAACCTATAGAATGGGAGAAAATATTCACAAACTATACATCAGACAAAAGACTGAGATCCAGAATCTACACAGAACTCAAACAAATCAGCAAGAAAAAAACAAACAACCGCATCAAAAAGTAGGCAAAACACATGAACAGAAATTTTTCAAATGAAGATAAACAAATGATCAACAAACATGAAAAGATGCTCAACATCATTAGTCAGGGAAATGCAAATTAAAACTACAAAGAGATACCACCTTACCCCTATCAAAATGGTCATTATTAAAAAGTAAGAAGACAACAGATGTTGGCATGAATTCAGAGAGAAAGGAACACTTACACAACTGTTGGTGGGACTGCAAATTAGTACAACCTTCCCTTTTAAATATACAAAACACAAAGGATCTGATTATACTCCCTTTCTACATATTAAGCACGGTTATGGTTATTGTACAGCCTCACCCATCAGAAAGAAGCTACATCAATGATCCCAGTGGCTTTTACCTTTCTCCAGGAGTGCTGTCTGCAATTCCAAGGAGACCAACACTCATCCTCGAAGATGGGCAATGCTCTTACAAAATTCTAAGGCGTGTGTTTCTGGGTCTTCTTTCAATGTAGGTAAAAGGACAAATGTAATTTCAAGCCACTACATTAATATAGGAGACACTTAAATAAAATAAAATTAATCACACTGAGCCCACGTCTCACCATTCACCAATGAAGTTGATGTGGATTTCTTAACACCTTCATGTCAGGCAAAGTCTGCCTCTCATTACCTTCTTCTCCCTGGGTAATGCCTAGTGGTAAAACCACCCATTTGGACTAATTTTTAAAATTATATATAAGGTTGAATGGACCAAGGTAGTATGTCCTGACCCATAAATTTAACCATAAACTATTCATTTTTAAAGTAATATTTTTATCTCATTGGAGTTAGCATGACCTTTTATACCTAAATAATTCATAACTATCTATATATAATTTTTTTAAAAAAGGTTGCATTAGTCAGACTTTTCATCATGAGCAAAACCAGTGGGAAGATTTTTCAATTCATCTCAAGTCACAATTAATGTTTTGATGAGAATGAGGAAAATGATAATTAAATGAAATAAGCCCAAATCGCACATGGCTTATGTCGTAGGATTTTAGTGCAGTAAAGGGACTTTGAAAATGATCAACAAAGATACTTTTATTTTTCAGTTGAGAAAACTGAGATCCAGAGAGGAAAATGCACAAGATTACACAACTAGCTAGTCATCCATCCAGCAACACATTAGTTGACAATTCTTAGGTGCCAGCTTTGAAGTGGGAAGTCCAAGGGTGAATAAATTGTACACAGAGGAGTCCACTGTCTTCATCAAAGTTGTAACTAGACCAGGTCTCCTCAGTCCTAGGGCAAGGGTCTCTCCTTCCCAGAAAGACAGACTGTTGGAAGGGCTCTTTGGGACATCAAAGCGGACAGTCATTTAATGCCTGATCATACGAGTAAAAACCCACCCAAACCCACACTCTGAGTGTTTCACTAACCATCAAGGAGTCACTTATACACAAGCAGACTAACAACCTCTGTTTGAAAACAAGGAAAGTTTGGGAAATTAATTATTTCCAAAGTCATACAAATAACATTCAATTCAATGGTATTATCAAATCCCCATATGACTTTAAATGCTTTCTCCTTCATTTCAAGCCACTACTAAATTATCTATGCCCTGGAGCATGGTAATGCAGTGCATAAATCAGAAACAAGTCAGGTTTTGTGTTTTTTTTTTTTTTTTGTGCTAGTGCAGAAATGTCAATTTGCCACATCATTTAGCAGGAGAGAAGAAAGCTCCAGATGGAATACAAGGAAGCATGAGTGATGAGCTTTTTCACTTGGGCGTGGGGGGTATTTCTGACCAAAGCGAATTCCTTACAGTTTTAGAGAAAGTTTTTAACATGTAGGTAAAGTATGAGGTCAGAAGAACTGCCTCCCCTTCCCACACAGTCTCAGTTTTGATTTCAATTGTGTTTACTTCTAATTTTCTCCCCTTGGGCTACCCAGAACACCATCATCATCACTGTCACCGTGTTGTTTCCTTTTATTTGTTTATTTATTTATTTTTACAACATTTATTTGTTCGTTTGATTTTAGAGACAGGGTCTTGCTCTGTCACCCAAGCTGGAGTGCAGTGGCCCAATCAGAGCTCACTGCAACTTCGAACTCCTGGCCTCAAGTGATCCTCCCACCTTGGCCTCTCGAACTGCTGGGATTACAGGTGTGAGCCACTGTGGTTGGCCTACAACTTACTGATGACTTCCCATGCTAAGACAAAATCAAGACTCCTTATCTATCTTAGCACACATGAATCTATGTTTTCACACAGCACAGGAGAAAATCCACACGCACCCACCAATATAGGAAACAGCTGCAAGAAGCTATTTGCTTCCAAGGGGAAATCCTTAGGCTAGCACTTAGAAGAGCTGAGTTCTGGGTCCAGGTATGACAGGAGATCTAAATTATTCGTGCCTGTACTCTGCCTCCCAGTGCCTAGCACAGCAGAGGAGCTGATGCTACCTGTCTCCCCACCTACATACTGCTGATTCCTTTTTCTAAGTGTTCATTCATCTTCTTAGTCACTTAGTTTTCATTAGTCATTCGTTCACCCCATCTAGAGTAGCCACCTTCTACGCCATCCATCTTATCCATCCTCTCAAACACCGTCAACTGAAACTCAGATTCCACCTCTGCACGGCTTCAACTCTAATGACATTGGCCTCACCCTGCCCTGATGTCCTAGCCCGTTCTATTTGCCTCACATATTTTGTCACTTGATTACATACTGACTCATATTAGTGTTTGGGATTTTTGGGTGTGCATATTATTTGTGAATTGCTTCACTGCATTTGCCTTGACACTCTTCTAAATCTTGAACTCCTTCTCTAAACAGTCAAAAGTCCTAGTTTCTTGCCCCAAATCTTTCTCAACTACTCCCAACTAGTTTGAGCAAAACCAGTGATCCTCCATGTTTTTATATAAAAAATAAGAGATCTCTAAAATGGTTTCTAGTTCTAATAGCCTGTTAAGTCTAAGATTTTATTTACTGCTTAGAAATTCAGACTTGTCTTTTTGGATTTTATTATTACTCCTTTCAATTTGCTACACAATCATAGTATATAATAGATGCTTAATCCAGGAGGACATTTGACAGAGGTCAGTGAGATTATTTCTCTGGCTACTCTTTGTGGAAGTGGCCAGAATTCCAAGGGTTAAAATCAGATACCTTTGGAAGTATCCCTCAACTACTAAAGCCTTTGCTACTAAGCTAAGAACATCAGAGATCTTTCTATCTTTTTTTTCTCCTCAAAGCATGGGAGAAGATGATACAAGCAGCTCAATATTTGTTGGAAACAAAAGCTTCCCAAAAAAATCTGTCTTTGGAGCTAATAATTTTCAACCAACAAGAAGCAATTCCCCTACTGCCAAACGGCAGGAGTCTTCTGTCTCTTTAAATAAAGAGAAATGCACGGCATGTCACAGGACAACCTGACCCAATTTAAGAAGAAATGAAATGATCAACAGTTTCAGTTTGCAATTTGGAGACAAAGAGTGAGATCTGATCATCCTGGCATGTTCTTCATTTTCTGCTTGAGGAAAATATAAAGGACATTTATGAGAATTGTCCTCTGTTATTAAAGTGAGATGATTGCTTCAGCCTTTCTACAATGTTTTGTAATATTAATTTTTCACTAATGACACTCTCAATATACTCTGTGATAAATGCCTGCTGAAGTCTTGCTCTCACTAGTGTCGATGTGTAGGATCGTAATGAGCATGACCCGAGTCTCTTACACAGATTGGAATCATCCATTACCCAACCCCGTGGCCAATTTGCATCTCTGATCCACAAGCCTTTTTTTTCTTCTGCCAGCTGTTACCTAAATTCGTCCTTGCAACCATTTTCATCACTTCTGGAGACTTGTGTGTAACAGTCTCACTTTGCAGGTAAGTGAATAAAGAGAGGTTACGTCACTCCACCAAGGGATATAACATGAAGGCCATGGTCAGCTTGCAGGGGAGACTCCTAGTGGGAAACCCTACATGGCCTTTTGAACTTGTGGCTCCCCCAGTCACAGACATCAGCCTAAAAGCTAGTTGTTGGCAGGCTTCTGCTGAATTTGGAGGCACTCTACTTTATATTTTGTCAACACCAACTAATTCAGATGGCTCTGAAAAACTGAGGCTTTGAAGTTTAAACAACAACAAAAAGCAACCTTGAATACATACGCTTGCCCTGAGTCTAACCTATCATTTGTCTGCCAGACTAAGAAAGAACGAAAAAGAAGAGAGTAAGAAATGAATGGAGTGGGAAAATATTGGCCAGGTTCTCTGGAATAGCCAGCACCCACTCAGAAATGAAAGCCCCAAACCACATGCACTGATAAAACATGAGCTGCTGCCTGTCCTTAAGTGAAATGCATAGAAATATTTGAAATCAGTTTATTTTTTATTTCATCATTTCATTCATTGATAAGTACTCATTGCCAGATATTGGGCTAGGTGTAGGGGATACATGTGTGACTAATTATTGCTCAGAGAACCTCTTATCTGTAAGCTCCATGAGACGAAGTCTCTGCTATTTAGTGTTGTATTCCCATGTCTACCATAATACATGACAGAAAGTATGTCCAGTGAAAGAGATATTGAGAAAAAGATAGAGAAAAAGAGAGAAAACAAGAAACTTAGGGTAGGAGAGAGCTAAGTTCTATCCCCAGCGTCTCAGAAAATATCTGACCCAGAGTAGGGCTCAGTGAATGTTAGTTGTTTATACATATAGTGGAATTACTAAGATTTATTTCCAAAGCATTTACTACACTGTATGACTTGAGTCATTTGTGTTTAGCCTGGATAAAAATATCCTAACACAAAAATTTTATGTTCTGTTGATATTTGTTTAGAGGAACGTGAACACAGCAGCTACTGGTCTTTATTATATGTTTTTGCAGGTGCACAGATATGTTTTGGCAAAATCATTTAACTAAGTACCACTTGTGGGAAAGGTTGTAACAAAGGTAAAAGAACAAGAATGCTGCTGGCCCATGGGGGATGAAAGGCAGGAAGCAGAAGGGCTGAGGAGGAGCCTTCAGAGCACATTTTTATTGTTTAAGCTAAATTCCCAGAACATAATCCACCCAGTGCAAAAGCATGTATTGAGGCCTTGCTATGTTAAAGACACTGAGTCAGACGGACAGACTCTCCACTCACAGAACCTATGGTTGCAAGGGACCTGGACGGAGGAAAATACAATTAAGATGCTGTGAAGGCTGCATGCCATGGCCCACGCCTGTAATCCCAGCACTTTGGGAGGCCAAGGTGGGAGGATGGTTTGAGACCAGGAGTTTGAGATCAGCCTGAACAACATAGCGGCACCTGTCTCTACAAAAATTTTAAAAATTACCTGGCCATGCTAAAGAGACTGGATCTTATCCTCAGGACTACAGGAAGTGTCACTCACCGCTGAAGTAAGCACAAAAACACAGACGGGTAGCAAAAATGAAATAGGCCTTGCAAAGCCACCTCCCTCTAAAGCATGAATGCAGACCATTTAAATACTCAGGAGTTCACTTACCTAGTAAATGCTGTCAGAGCACAGGAAGTAAGCAACGTGGGGAACAGAGACGTGAATATGGCCTGACCTTCGAACTTCTAACAATCTACAAAGAGAAAGTGGAGTACAGAGAAGTAACTGCCCTAAGAGGAGGGCAGATAAAGAGCACTTACAAAACCAAATTAAGAAGGAATTACCTCCAACGGGGGGGTCAGAAAGTGCTTCATGGAGAAGACGACAGGGAAAGCTCTGACCACGGTTCTCAAGCTTGAGTGTGATCAGAATCACCTGGAACGCTACTTAAACTAGCCTGCTGGGCCCCGCCCCAGACTTTCTGATTAAGTAGGTTGGGAGTGCAGGCCCCCAAATTTGCATTTCTAACAAGCACGCAGACCATGTCCATGGTGCTGGTCCAGGGACAAAATTTCGGTGAAGGTATCCCGCAAAGAGGAAACCGCGTACATAAAGGCACATAATCAAAAAGGTAAAACGATATCCTGGTTACAATCAAATTGATGTAGCATGTAAGGTACATGAATCTGCAGCTGAGCCTTGAACAAAACGGGTTTGAACTGTGCAGGCCCCCTTTTACACAAACTGTTTTCGACAAATATAGCCGGCCCTCCGCATTCCCGTGTTTTGCATCTGCGACCTGCGGATATAGAGGGTTGACTTTTTCTATGTGTGGGTTCAGAGCTGACTGCGGGACCTGAATGTGCACATATTTTCACATCCTCAGGGGTCCGGGAACCAAAGCCCTGCAGATACTGAGGTGTGACTGTATAGGATACCGTCTGACACAACCTTGGTGAATCACCCAATGAACTCTAGTTAGCAAAGAGCAACTGTGCTAGAATAGTTATCAGGTTTAAGGCAATGACCAGAGTCAGAATGGCTTCCACGTGGCCTGCATCTTTCCCCGTAAACTGCCAACCCTTGAACCACCCTGGCTCACTAGGTCTGCCTGCTTTCTAAACTGAAACAGCCATTAGGACCAACCAGCTCAGCCTCACTGGAGTGCATAACTGCTCCCTTCCCTCTAAATGAAAAGGAATTACAAAATCCCTTCAGCTTAGTAAGGTTGGGAATTTTCTAAAGGAGTTTCAACAGGCAAATGCATACAGTTTTCATTTCACTTAAAAAAAAAAAAATCCAGTCCAAACAAAGATGAGTTTGGCTGATGCAATTTTACAACAGTTTATAAGGTGTTTGCAAGGTTTTACAGATTGAATTATATCCTCCCCGACAAAGGTATGTTCAAGTCCTAGCTCCCAGTCCCCAGAATGTGTTCTTTTTTAAAAATAGGGTCTTTATAGAGAATCAAAATGAGATCATTAGGGTAGGCCTTAATCCAGTATTGCTGGTGTCCTTGTAAAAGAGGAAATTTAGGCTAGACACAGTGGCTCCTGCCTATCATCCCAGCACTTTGGGAGGCTGAGGCAGGAGGATCGCTTGAGCCTGGGAGTTCAAGGCTGAAGTGACCTCTGATCACACCACTGCACTCCAGCCTGGGTGACAGAGCAAGACCGTGTCTGAAAATAAATAGATAAATGAGGCCATTTGGGCAGATACACACAAAGGGAAGACTGCATGAAGACACACGACCACGTGTGAAGGCAGAGGATTGGAGTGATGCATCTATGAGCCAGGGAATGGCAAAGGTCGCTGGCAACCACGAGAAACTAACAAAGCCAAGGAAGGATTCTCCCCTGTAGGTTTAAGAGGAAGCATGACCCTGCTGACACCTTGATCTCAAACTTCTGGCCTCTGGAACTGGGAGACAATAAATTTATGGTGTTCTGAGTCAGCTAGTCAATGGCGCTTTGCTGGGGCAGCCCCAGCAAACTGATATGGAGGGCGATTTCAAATTCTCTGCATACACGCAGGCACACACCCACAGATACCACACACATCTTGGCATTTGCCATTTTAAATAGTATGTCCACATATTGTCCTCTGTCCTATTAAGTGGCCTTTGTAATCAGGGTAAGGACCTTCATTCTCAAATCACAACTGCATGGAAAGCTTTGTATCATTTCAGCAAATGATAAAGAACAAGGATATATTTCCCCTAGGTTCTCGTATTCTTTCGATGACACATGAAATTAACTGTTACCACACAAATGGTAACTGTTAAACTCAATGAAAGTCCAATCAACGGTGCAAGTGGCACCTGCCAATCTCAGGCCTGCTCAGCTGCCAGTCACTTCGGCTATAAACTGTGTTCCTTCTGCCCACCTTGCCTTGCTCCTGGGTGGCAATTTCCACCCACAGGTTTGCACAAATAATGAATAAGTGGACAGGAGACACTTTGAGTGCCAGCTCGCTATGTCTGCAGAAACTATAAAACCAATTGCTTGAAATTGCCAGAGTCAGGGACTTCCCCGCCTGTTAGTATTTTAAAAGTGAGAATTAAAACCCATGATAATGACATGCTTTGATGACAGAAGTGGGATGTTGGAAGAGACCCTGCTGGTTTCTGGTGCTCAGAACTTGCTGTCACCTGCAAAGGCAACATGTCAACCCGCATGGTCTGGAGAGAAGGGAGCACGGCTTACCCTTAAGTAGACTGGCACCATTAAGGATGGCAGAAGGGCATGCGCTTCAACAGAGACACCACATGTGGGCCAGAAGACTCATATCGATCTTATCTGTAAATTTCCACCTGAAAGTCCTTAATTTAACTCTTCGTCTTTCTTTCTGTAGCAATTTACTCCCCTACCTCTTTCTCAATCTCTTCATCCAATTCAACAAAGAGCAATGTCAATACACAGTTGACACTTGAACAACACAGGTTTGAACTTGTACGTGGATTTTCTTCTCCTCCTCCACCCCTGAAACAGCAAGACCAACCCTTCCTCTTCCTCAGCCTACACAATGCAAAGACAACAAAGATGAAGGCCTTTATGACGATCCACTTCTGCTTAATGAATAGTAACTATAGTTTCTTTTCCTTATGATTTTCTTAACATTTTTTCTAGCTTTATTATAAGAATGCAGTATATAATACATATATAGTATACAAAATACGTGTTAATCATCTGTTTGTCATCAGTAAGGCTTCTGGTCAACTATTAGTAGTTAAGTTTTGGGGGACTCAGAATTTATATGCAGATTTTTGACTGCACAGGGGTCAGGACCCCTAACTAACCCCCGCATTGTTCAAGGATCAACTGCATTGGCATTCCTCGCTAAATGCAAGGAGCCATTCAGCTGACCTCCTCCTGCCTGCGCAAGGGAAGATGATTTTCTACTCATGGTGGTTGCGGTGGCACCACAAGGGGAGGAGAGGAGTGACAAAATCCGAGCAGAGCAGGTGCAGTGCAGACAGCACAGCAGACACTTGAGAGATGGGTTTTATGGCCATGAGCAGAGAGAGGAATTGAAAGAAGGGACCCAGAAACCCAGCGATGGAACCCATCACCTGGCGACTGACTCCAGATTACAGTTCTTTCTTGCTTGCTGAAAAGGAAAATCCAGTAAGTACTTGTAGTAAATTAAGTTTGACATCTTCCTTCAGAAGAGAAGTGTCCTAATTTCCAACACTTGCCAAAAACAGCTGGAAGCCCCCAGCTGCTCCCTAATTACTGATTAGCGTAACAATGGTCTAATCAGTCCTTCATATTTGAAGGGTAATTTTGATTATCGCCTTTTCACACTTGAAGAGGGTTTCCTGGGGCCTTGTTTGCCTGGTACCTCACCCTCCAGTTAGGAGGACCCCGCTCCAGTCACAGCAGGGCAACCTCCATGAATGTCAGAGCTCATCCCCAATGGCCAGAAGGCATTATGGCACAGCTCCTGAGCTATCAAAATACCGTGGCTTTCTAGAGAAATCCTTGGGTGTGACCGAATTCCCATTAAAGGGTACATTAGGAAACTTTGTGTAGGTAAGTCCCTGTTCTGTAGTTTAAATTAAAGCATTCAAATGTGAACATGCCCAGACCGAACAAGGCTTTTTGTGAAATCAGTTTGCCTTTCCCCAGCAACACAGGCTGCCCTCCTCCCCTCTCAGAGGGACCCTGGGTGGCCAGATCAGCAGCTGAGAAATGGGAAGTGTAGCAGTCTGTGTGGGACTCCCGAGTAGCTTGGAAGGGGACACAAGGAGAATCCATAAATCTGCCTGTGAAATGTGAATCAGATGAATACTCCAATAATTATAGGGCTTTTCGTATGGTTATGAATACGAAGCAGTTATGGTGCTTTATGTGCCTTTTGTAATTCCACTGAAACAATTTTTAAATGACCGGGTCAATCTAACATAAGAGAATACAAAGAACAGCATTTGCCCTTCCAAATTCAAAAGACAGAGCATTCATTTTGAGATAATAATAGTGGGTAGGATGTTTTTTCTGTTGAGCCTGGAGCTCCTTGGGGTGAATCACACATTATCAATGCATTTTCTCATCCTGAAATTGAATGATGATGTTCTTGGAAGATTTAGCATGGGAGTGAGTATGACATCACCTAGGCTCAGCCCTGCTGGCATTATCTTGGGATCCATCCTTGACCCTCTGCAGCACCCGGGTGATGGGTGTGATCCTGGATGGACTTCCAGATATCCCTACACAGTTCCAGACTTTTATGATCTTTAAACTTCGTAAAGTAAATACAGGACCTTACTTGGGAATGCAATCCCATAAGTATAGTCTATTCTTTAGACTCCCTGCGGATCAAATGAGTACATTGTTGGGCACCTGTTTTCTCTTTGCCACCCACCTCACTGTTACCTCCCAGGACAGTCTTGTTGATATTAGTGACAATGTAACAGTTAATTATCATGCAGCAAGCATTGTCATAAGCACTGTGCATACATTATCTCATCCAACAAAACCTGTTAGTTGTAATAATATCTCCCATGGGAGGTAGGTTTATTATCCCCACTTTATAGACGTAATGACTGTAACTCGGAGAGAGAGGTTAACAAATTGACAGAGTTCACAGAACTTGTAAATGACTGAGTCAGAATTTGTACCCAGGTCCGTTCATTGCGCAAACCCATATAACCAGTACACTATACTGCCTCCAAGTATTAGCAAAAGATGTCACTGTCCTTGACTTTTCCTGATTTATAAAGCAGTGTTAGTAAGTCTGGTTAGAAGACTGATCTCAACTCCTAAGACATCTCACGTAAGTCTTATAAGTGCAATCACATGATATTTACTTGAAGGAAAAATGCCTATGGGTTATGAGTTTGAGCTATTCTTATGGGAAATGAATCTGTACCACTGAGGTCTGCAAACTACATTTTCAAGGGGGTCAGCCCTAGGTCATGGCCCCTGATGAAAGCACATTCATTGATTCATTCGTTACTCAGAAAGCATCGAGGACACACTGTCCAAGGCACTAGGGATACAATGACAAAGAAATCACATCCCCTGTCTTCAAGTGCTTCCAGTAGGGAAACTGAGTAAGGAACAGGTGATCACAATCCAATGTGGCAAATCTTGTGAGTTGGTCAACAGGATGCAACAACCTAGTGGTGGGAACCAATCCAGGGAGAGGATGTCAGGGTAGTCACATCCCATCTTTGAGGGCAGAGTCCAGCATTCCCTCAATGCCATTTGTCATCAGGTGGTTAAATGAGTCACCCAATTTCCCCACGAAGACACATCTTTATTTGTTCTCTTTTATTAATTGATAGATTAGAGATACCTGGTTATACATTCCCAGTGCTTTGGCTAAGATATTGAGTCAACTCAGGAAAATTTTTCAAATGATAAATATCAGGCTAAAATACAATCAGAAGACCACTGGGGACATTGGTGAGAGACCATAGAAGCCAGTTTTCATGCTCTCACCTCACCAGTGAGGAATGTATTCATCCACCCCTAATTCTCTTAGAATGCCTCTATAACCTGGCCTGACACTCTGACCTAAAGAGTAGCCAAAGCATGTAAATTGTAGTTTATAAAAAGGAGAATAAAAATGTTGAAAATAAGCAAATAAGAAACTCCAATATTTTTATTGTTACCAAAAGTGTCCCTGAGGCCAAACAAAGAACAAGGACAAGTGGTTTGAAGAAAAGGAAAGAGAAGTTTATTAATTTGCCAGCAAATAAGGAAGATAGCAGACTCTCATCTTAAAGAACCGTCATCCCCTGCTTTAAACAGAAATATAGGGTTTTTAAAGGGGATTTTCAGCTTTGGGCTATTGCTGTTTAACTCTAGCATGTCCAGTGAAGATGATCTTGTGATCTTTGTCGGGATAATTCTGTTGACCCATCTCCTGTGGTTTAAGATACTTGAATACAAAGAACAAAAAACGAAGAACACTCCTCTGCCCCTCTGATTACTGGCCTCAGGCAGAAATGCAGGTTTTAATTCCTCAAAAAGGGTGAGAGTTTTAAAGAGACAATTTGTAAAACATTTTGCCCTTTTCCAGACCCTTACTTCTGTTACATTATGAAAATGTGCCTGAAATATAGGTAAATGATGAGATTTAAAAATAGCTATAAGAGGCAGGACTAGTTTGGGGAATTCATGTCCTAACCCACATTTCAGCCTAGATCATATGAGGGAGCCCAGTAAAACCATTACAGCAACTAAAAAAGCCCTGGAATTTGTCAAGACTGCTGTGATGGGATTCTCTCTTAAGACCAAGGAAAGATTCTAAATCAACTTTTCTCAGAAATCAAGTTTAAATTTTTCTGGAATTTCAAGCCATACTCCAACTGTGCAGTGATGTCTTACGAAAGCTTAGAGAAAGCTGAGAAGGTGACGAGGGTCTTTGCAGGCCCTGACTCTCACCCAGCAATGTCGACTGAGCACTGACTGCTTAGCCAAGCACTATGCCCGACACTTAACATAGATTCTCTCACTTAATCCTCAAGAACGCCACTGCCAGGAGATAGTATTCTTGTCACCAAATTGAACACAGTAAAGCCAGACACAGAAGCCGAGAGTTCAGTGGGAGAAGAGGAATCTTCACTGCAGGGCTCCATGCAAGGAGTATGGGCAGCTAACGCTTGAGACCCACACTCCCTGCTTCAAGCCAAGGCTGTTAAAGGCAGGCAGGCAAAAGTGTAAATCAATACATAGAGGATACACATTGGCCTGACCCAAAAAGCGGCATAGGTGGATTCAGAGAGTCTTGGATTATTGGAAAGAAATGCTAAGATGGGTGTGATGGGCCCCTCAGGGGAAATTTAGCACAATGGCAGCTGGAGAATGGCAGCTGGAGTTTAATTCTTCAGTTCCCTTCTATTTTCAGTCTGGCGGGGGTTTCTGAAAAACAACTCAAGAACCTATGTTAAGATGCCATCTTTTAATTTCTATAGGGAACCAAAACACCTGGTGACTCTGGCTCCTTGGAGGGCCACTGTTCTCACCAGGTTGCCCAATCACTTTTCGAAGCTAGCCAGGTGCCCAGAATTCCCTTGAAGGGACCCAAGATTCTCCTTTATTTTCATACTGGGCTCCCACCCGCCCCCCAGGCAGGCCCCTAAGAGGGGTCCCTCTTCCGTATCATTCCCATTCTACAAATGAGAAAACTGAGACTCTGAGAGATAGTATTATAATTTACCCAGATCCTATAGCTCATAGATGGCAGAGCTAGGATTCATGCCCAAATACACAACATTCTAGAGAAAGGTCTTCTGAAGTCAATAAACTGGTAGAATAAGGGCTATACTGAGCAAGCCTGAGGAAGCCTTCTTCCCCCACCCCTGCTAAAAGCTACCACATGTTTCCTGGGCTCTGAAATCTGCCTAGATCGTGACATTTAATGTGATACACCTGCAGACTGTGCCTCAAGGCAAATGAGGCTGGATGAAGTACCCTCTCCAAAGGCACCCCACCTGCGTGTTACGAAGATGTGCACCTGAAAATAAGCCTGCCTTCTGTATATAAGGAAACCTCCCGGCGCAAGAGGGCCCCTGACTCTTGGGAGAGGTGGGGAGCTGGCAGCTGGCAGCCAGCCGGGGCTCCTGGTGGCACCATGGGGCTGCTGTGGTGCGTCTTGCTGTGTTTTCCTTTATCTCTGGCTTTGAGTGGCCAGCACACACCAGAGGCCCAAGATCGTGCTGGCGTGCTCCACTGTGGGCTGCAGGGCTTTCGGTTCACTGCAAACCCTCTCGGCCAGGAGGCAGAGACTCTTCCTGTATTAATAGCTTGGGGTAAGTTTGAAGACTCGCTCGGCTTAGCCAAGCAATGATATGTCTCCTCTACTATCTAAAACTACGCTGTAGCTTCCTGCCTTGACACCTTCCCCCTTGAATAAACCCTGTATCCGAGAACGAATAGTCTAAAACATAGCCACTTCTGATATGAATCTGATTTCCCTCTTATTCTTATTGGCAGCTGCCCCTTGGGGTCTAATGGCAGGGCTGGCTGTCCTCTCCTAGCACTGGTGACAGGGAGACTGACCGCTGTGCTTTTTACCTCTCCCCACCCCTCCAGACAACCAAGGGCTGCTGCACAGGCTGCAGAATGACTCCGGCTGTGGCACCTGGGTAGGGGAGGGCCCAGGCGGCTCTGTGGTGTTGGAAGCAACCTATGGCGGCTGCTATGTCACTGAGTGGGTGAGTATGAGCCAGTGATCAGGGACACTCAGTGAGACCCCCTCGTGCCACCATCCAGGCTGACTTCCCGGGGCCTGTCTCTGCAGGACTCCCACTACATCATGCCAATCGGAGTGGAAGGAGCAGGTGAGGCTGGACCTGACGTGGTCACAGAGAAGCAGCTGCTCAAGTGTCCTATGGATCTTCTAGGTAAAGGTCGGACGCTTTCAGGTTCTGGGTCAGGTGGAGCTGCCTGGAAAGGTGCTTTTGGGCCTCTCCTACTGGCTCAATGTGGTGACACATCTGACACTAATGAAGGGTGGTTTTCTCCCACTCCCACCTTCACAGGTGGTTCTTACAATAACTACCAATTGAGAGATTACTCGGTGCTAGGGCACTGTGGTAAGGGCTTTGCACGTCACTCCCCTAATCCTAACCTGGAGCTGCAAACACTATTGCTGTCCCCTGGCAGTGAGCTTACCCACAGACCCGTCCCTAGTGAGTGACAGAGCTGGGATTCAAACAAGACCTAACCCGGAACCGGGAGCTCTTCGCCCTTGGGAAGGGCAGGAAAGGAAGCTGAAGCTAACTAGGGGACTTGGAAAACACCTCCAAGGTACCAACTATACATTGAGACTAGGATCCAAGTCTCCTCCTCCCTCAGCTGGGGGCCACTTGGTCATTTGACTGGGGAATTAGTAGTAAGTAGGACACCTACTGCAGAAAGTCTTACCTTGCCAACTGAGAGCCCCACTTCAAACTCAGAACAGATTTGAATTCATAACTCATTCTTCCCACCACCAGTTTTGCTACTCAAAATACAGTCTGGATGGGCAACACTGACAAAATAAGGAATGATGGCCCCACCCCAGACCTACTGAACCAGACTACTTTAAAAAGATATTCGGGTAATTCATGTCCACACTACAGCTTGAGAACGTACCTCTGTTGTTACTTGAGGGCACGAGGAAGGTGCCCCACCACTTCTACAGATCTTGTTGGTATTCCCTCCTTTCAGAAAGAACTAATGTCAGGGCACTCCTAGGTGACTTAATAGTTCGCCTTCCGAGACTTAATCTACAGTATGTAACACAGGTAGATGATTGAATATCTATTTATGGGAATCTAACATTAATGACTTGTAGCAATGATGTTCAAGACCAACCTTTCCATTGCCTGAGTTACTCTTCCTTTTTCAACACCTAGCCCAAGATGCTCCCAAGGCTGACCCGTGTGACTCCATCCCAACGGAGGACAGGCTTCCATGTGCAGCTTCCTCCGTCTCTCGCAGTGACTGCGAGGAGTTAGGCTGTTGCTACAGCCCCACAGAGGTGAATTCCTGCTACTACGGAAACATGGGTGAGTCACCACGTTCCTGCAACGAGCTGAGGAAGAGAGCCAATGACTTACAACGAAAGCCAGAGGAGGATGGAGAGAAGGCTTTGCTCAGGAGGCAAATGGTGATCAAAGGCTGCCTCATGAGCAATGAGTCCTAGGACACTTGGATCCTAAGTAAGAGTTTTCTACAGCCTTCGGCTTTCTATTGTCCCAGAATCCACCATAAAGCCAATAACACTCGAACTCAAGAAGTTAGGTCTATGTGCCAGATACTCACTGATAGAAACTAAACTTTCTCCCCTAGGGAAAGCCACTTTGGCTGATGGTCTGAGATTGTGTTTAGAAAGCCTCATTTTAAGATTACTACTTTCTGCGTGTCCTAAATCATGCTCCAAGTTTTTCTAATATTAAAAATCACTCATTGAGCTTATACATGCCACACTCTACTTTAACATCTGAGTCTTAACTGATAAGTAAAACAAGGCAGGAGATAACAAATGAAACTGAAACAAGGAGGCTCAATACCTTGCCTGGGGCTGTGAGTGGTGCAGGCAGGACTCAAAGGCAGATGCTCATTCGGAGCATCAGTGAGGCAATTGACAGCTGAGCTTGCACCAAGGCCGTAGCTGGGGATACCAACTTCTCAACGGAAGGGATCAAACGTTGTTAGACTCCTGTCTGGCTCCTTAACAGGAGAGATGACCTGCCTTCAGCATAGCCACTCTAATGTTTCAGTGACCTTTCACTGTAGCCGAGAGGGACGCTTCTCCATCGCTGTGTCTCGGAATGTGACCACGCCTCCCCTGCTCTTGGATTCCGTGCACTTGGCCTTCGGAAATGACAGCGGATGTGACCCTGTGATGACAACACACACCTTTGCCCTGTTCGTGTTGCCGTTTACTTCCTGTGGTACTACAAGACGGGTGAGAGCAGCTGTCCTTGGGTTCAATTTCTGGCTCTGAAAGTCGGTGGGAACATCCTGATGAATGGTGGGGGATATCTTGGCCATGAAGGATGCTCCTGACTCTATCACTTGGTGTTCAGGACAGTCTCGAGGGCAGAAGAATGCCTCATCACTGAGACAGTTGAAACTCCCCCTGGGTTGGCAAAGACCATCACAGCTGTGATCTAGCTAAGAGATTTTCACTTTACCAAGCCATAAAAAAGGAACAGGTTCCTCTTAATGCAGTGCTCTTGAAAATCAGCAGGGATGTTTATTGGGATTGGTGGTAGTACTCTAGCTGCCTCTTAGTTACTCAAAGCCCCTTTCCATTCCTTTGTTCTGAAATAAGGCAAAGCAATAACTTTCCAAGTTCTTATGTGCTCTTGCCTCATTTCTCAGAGTGCAGAGAAACGTAACATACAAGAGGGTAGCATTGCTGAGGGGTAGCATTGCTGAATACTAGATCAGCAAGCTACAGGAAGCAGCATCTGGCTAGCAGGAATGACCAAGACTCCTCCCCTACCCACTCCTGTAGATCGCTGGAGACCGAGCAGTATATGAAAACGAGCTGGTTGCAACTAGGGATGTAAAACGTTGGAGCCGTGGGTCCATCACCCGCGACAGCATCTTCAGGTAAAGTCTTAGTTAACCTGACCCTCCTTGGCCAGAATGACTTCCCTTCCTCCATAAAGCAGGAGTTCCAAGGTAAACCCTGAATCCACAAAAGAATGTTTCTCAGCTGGTGAACCTGTCCACTGCCTTGGTTCGCCAATCTCACGACCACCAATTAAGTCTACCTGTATCGCTGCCCCAAACTCGATCTAAGCCTCAAGCTCCCCTAGGTTTTTGCTTTTCCACTTAACTGGGTTATTTCTCATCTTGGTCTCCATTGTTCATGCTGTAGCCAAAAAGATCCCTTTAAAACCTTGTGTCAGATCACACACTTAAAGCTTTCTTGTTGTTGACTTTAAGCTATGGAAAGACAACATGAACATAACCTTTAGGGCCCTGCATGAAACAGTCCCTTCTCCCCTCTTCAGCCTGACAGCTTCTCACATTCTCAATCCCTATTTGCCAACTGCAGACTGGTACTTCTGAATTTTCAAAAGTCTTCAAGCTCTTTCTTGCCTCCACACCTTTTCTATATCAGGTGTTGCTCCTACGTCAATGGTTATCTTCATTCTCCTTCCTATCAAGTCACCTGAAACATCTTCCCGGATCCCTTTCTCTATACTAGGCACCTGTTTCTCATGGAACCATGTCTGTTTCTTATATGGTTCTTATCTCCAACTCAAACACTGGTCTTAGTCACATATCAATTTCTCCAACTAAAATACAGCTCCCACAAGGGCAGGAACCACATCCATCACATTCACAAACGTGTCTAACACCTGACACTTACTGACTCCACAAGAGTTAAAATTTTCCTGCAGGCTCCGAGTCAGCTGCAGCTACTCTGTAAACGGCAGCTCTCTCCCAGTTAATGTCCAGGTCTTCACTCTGCCCCCACCCCTTCCTGAGATCCAGCCTGGACCCCTCACTCTGGAACTTCAGATTGCCAAAGGTAAGACCCCCTTGGCTAGAGCATCTGGCCTGCAATCTAAACTGTCACTGCTGGGGCATGAGGACCCTAAGTTAGCAACGAGACACTTGTACAGGGATATTTATGGGGAAGATAGTCCTCAAGTGACTGTTTCTTACCATATCAACTTCTTATTTTGGCCTCTCGCAGATAACAACTATAGCTCCTACTACACTGCTGGGGACTACCCTGTGGTGAAGTTACTTCGGGATCCCATCTATGTGGAGGTCTCCGTCCTTCACAGAACAGACCCCTACCTGGGGCTGCTCTTACATCAGTGTTGGGCCACACCCAGCGCAAACCCCCTGAGTCAGCCACAGTGGCCTGTACTGGTGAAGGGGTAAGTGGTTCTTTCATTTGTCCATCTGAGTCCCTCAAAGAAGCCCATCCTGACTGCGGGGTCTCTTGGCGTAGATGCCCCTACACTGGAGACAATTATCAGACCCAACTGATCCCAATCCAGAAAGCCTTGAACCTGCCATTTCCCTCTCACCACCGGCGCTTCAGCATTTTCACCTTCAGCTTCGTGGACCCTAGGGCAGCAAAGCAGGCTCTCAAGGGACAGGTAGGATGCTGCTTTCCCACCCCTCAGCAGAGCTCTGAACCTCCTAACCTGGGACTATTTCCACATCCTATCATTCCTCAGCCCAGACAACCCTAATGCTGGCTGTTGGTTCTGCTCAGAGCAGCCCTTGATACCAACTGAGGTCTGTCAACTGGTCTTTGGTTCTTTAAGGCTACTGTGATATTGGCTTGGGCTATCGAGATTTTCTGATAACCTTCTGAACTACTTGCTTGGAAGACAAAGTAGGTTTGAAGACTTACAAGGTGGTGGTACTACAATGCGACTCACATTCTGTTGGCTCCCAGGTGTACCTGCACTGCAGCGTGTCAGTCTGCCAGCCCGCTGGGATGCCGTCCTGTAGAGTAACCTGTCCTGCCAACCGTGAGTATCCAAGCTGTCTACATGAGAGGACAGACTTGAATGAGTCTCGAGTCCCAGGTTTAACCTTTCTTAGCCTCTGGCCAAATAATTCAACTGGAGATTTACCTTATTAGCCTTCTCTTAGTACCTACTATACAGTAGAATCAGAGTTGACTGACTTCCTAGAATACCAGGTCCCTTCAAATAAGTTCTAGTGCTCTATACTGCTATAGGATGACTACAGTAACAATGTATAGTCTCAAATAGTTAAAGGATGTTGAATGTTCCCAACACAAATAATAAATGGTTGACATGTGGATATGCTAATCATCCTGATCAGATTACTATGCATTAGACAACACTATCAAATATGTTCAAACATATGTCAAACACATAAAAAAATCTGTAAATCCTCAGGTAACTTTCAACCTTTCCATATGAATTTATTAGACCAGGTGCCAAACCAGTCCATTACCTACATATAGTTCAAAAACATCTGGCTAGCTTACAAATATAAATGTCTACACCTGCTTGAAGATCTGGCAACATGGGCTAAAGATCTCCAGATGGGAATGATTGTAGACTTAATATGTTCTCCAGTTGCTCATGGCCAATGCTCCTAAGGTGTTGTATATATTTCACCTGATCCACCAACCTACCTGTCTAGCCCCTGAATGAATTGGGATCCAAGACCCCTAAAGCTTTAAGTCCCTTCCAGTAAAACTCACAGTAACTAAATGGTACTTAAGTACTTAATGTAGCATTTTACATACTTAGCATCCAACTCCAATCATGTATACTACCTCTACTTTTAATGAACTAAACCACCTCAGATTGACATTCTCAAAGTCCTACAACTGGCAAACAGAAGCAGGATTCAAATAGTTCAACTCTCTTTTACCAATTGCCTCTATCACATGGAAAGGTCTCTAAATTATAAACGTGCTACTGTCAAAGTGATCTCTATTCAGGAAAGGACGGCAGTTGGAGATAGTTTCTAATATTTCTTTGCCCAGATCTCAGTGATACTGAGGTGTTAATACAAACCTGACCAAGTCAGACTTTGTATCTAACACACTAAAATGAGGCCTTTGTAAAGCATGGAACAGAGCTTTCCATATCAAGGGACCTGGACTTGTGCCATAACACTCCCTATCCCTATCCTATGCGAGCAAAAACAAAAATCACTTGCTTTCATCTCTCCAACAGAAGGAAGAAACTCTAACATCAGTCTTCAGAACAGTACTGCTAGTGTTTCTAGCAAGGGCCCCATGATTCTACTTCAAGCCACTAAGGACCCTTCAGGAAAGTTCCATAAATATTCAAGTGAGTAGGAGATGACCTAACTTTTACTACCCAAAGCACCAGTCAACCCAAAGCTGTTTCTTCCTATCCCCTACTGATCAATCTTTTCCTGAAAAGAAACTAACACTTTCCTACAGCAGAAGACTGCCACTCTGTCAGGACCCAGACTCCCTTGGTTGACTTCAGCACATATTAATCTGTCTTTCCATCCTCTAGGTGTTCCTGTAGACTCACAGTCTCTGTGGGTGGCAGGACTTTCTGGGACCTTAATCGTTGGAGTCCTGTTAGTATCCTACGTGGCTATCAGGAAACGGAGATGAGTTACTCAGACCAAATGTGTCAATAAAACAAGACTGCACTACTAGCCTGTGCTGAGCTTCTCATTTGGAAGGTAGAAAGCTAATCTAAAATGAGCCTGTCTGCTGCTTTTGGCATCTCATCTTTCAAGCTTGGGGTGGTATCTCAGCTGAGAACAAAATGAAAACTGATATGATAAACCCCTGATTTAGTAAAAGTTTTATAGGCTCAAAAGGAAAATATAGAACAAAACTCTTCCACGAGACAAGAGCAACCTAGCTAGGGTAGAATTGGTCTAGAACTAACCATGAATCTCTTAGACCATTGGTTTGCAAACTCCAGTATGTATCAAGATCACGGGAAGACTGGATAAAAAGTTAGTGGCCCCACTCTGAGTTTGATTCAGTAAGTCTGGGATGAGGCTTAAACATTCACATTTCTAACCGTTTCCCAGATGATACTGTTCTTCCTAGTCCAAGCATCATACTTTGAAAACTAGTATGTAGAGCAGTGACTAAAAGGATGTATCCAATTATGAATTGGTCAGCTGGAGCTAGCTTGATCAGAGAATGCTTAGTTGAGCCAGAACTGACAAGCAGTTTCCTAATCTAGTGGTCGTTTAGACTGGTAGGAAAGATGGGGGCATACAATCACTGTGACTTCTCAAGGTAAATGTCCTAGTCAAGGAACTTTCTTGTGACTGCTGTTGGTCACATTCTGGAGTACCCTCTTCCCACAATAAAGCTCTGAAACTAATCCTGGTTAAACAAAATTTCCTTATTCATCCCTCTTTGGGAAGTAACGTCTAGGTTGGCACTTAGCAAAGTAAAGGGTGGTACTGTTGGCTTTTGAATGACGTCTTTACAGTCAAACCAACCCCACTTCAAACTGCTAAGCGAGAAAATGAATAATTCCCTTTCTCGGACAGGGATGCTATGCACTTATGTGACAAACCATCCCAGATGTTTGATAATATACTTGAGCCTCCTGACAATCTGACATGGTGAGCACTCACCCCCAGTGTCTAAAACCTGCAGCAGATAGAGGTCAAGTAACTTACCAGTGTCACCTGGTCAAGTAAGGGTAGAGCTAGAACTTGAACTTCAGTTTTGGAGTTAGACTTTGGTCTTGAAAGAGCTATTTTTAGTAAAATACAGTTTCCAGTTCAGCTTGACAAAGAGTTGTCTTAGGCTTGTGGGCCTTATGCTTTGCATACGGCTGTGCTAAATAAAGGTCTGTGTCTACGGACCAGTGCTAACAGCTGAGACTTTGAGGGGAAGAGCAATGGTCTCTAATTGCGGTGGTGGCAATGTTTAACTCATCACTAAACAACTCACCTTGGCAATTGTAAACAGATAAAATCTCATTTAACCTGGTACATCTAAAATTTATCTAACATAATTCAAGGTTTTAATCAGTCTCTGAAAACCATTACATACTTAATTTGCATGGTGAACATCAATTGGAAATACTGTATTTCTAGGTATTCAAAGTTGGGAATTTATATCTAACTGTATTTTCCAATAGCTGAATAATACATCTGTCTCAACTAAACTTCATGTGCTCAACAGCATCATCTGGCAAGGAGCTACTCTAGGTAGTAGCTACAGCATGACCCTAAAGTCTAACTAATTAAAATGCCTATTGGCCATATTATATGACATTATACTATGCATTGGGAGTAAAGCAACGAACAGGAAACCTGCCCCAACAACTGGGGCAGGCAAGTATCAGGTAACAAATAAGAAAAATATAGTTGGGTAAAGAATGATTGGGAAAGGGGAATTGCCAAATTACATCTTTCTCTCCCTGTAAGAGAAATAAGTGGACATGGTCATGAATTCTTAATTTACCCCTAGAGCAAAGCAAGTGTGTAAGGTCCTCTGAATGCAACTAAGTCATGAATCTGGGTTCCAACAACCAGGAAGACTAGTCTAGCACAGGACCTGGCGTGTAGGTTGTTCACATGGTTATCAATTTGCCCTTTGAGGAGAGGGTGGTAACACGTGTACTATCCTATATATCTCCAAAGGGAGCTAGAAGTTATTTCCCCTATTTTACCATGGAATCTCTCTTCAAAAAATATGAGAGTAATATCCTATATTTCTGCACATATAGTATTCTGGTTTTATGACAATAAAATCCTTAATAGAACTTAGTCTGATCAACGGAGAAAGGAATATTTTTGCAGGGAAAAAACTAAAATGTACCTCTGAATCAAATAGTCCCTGCCCAAAACTACCTAGCTTAAAGTTGAATAACTGCTCTAAAGAGAAATATTAGTTGGAGCCATTAATTTGAATGTCTCTTAGCTAAACTAGAAACTTGATTATTCCCCCCACACATACTCCTGGCCTCATTCTTAAACTAGCACTATTTGATATTTGTCCAATTTTTGACAGCCTTTGCCTAGTAACTGGTAAAAATTTCTTTGTCAAGGGCAAAGGGCCCGGCACAGAGCAGCTCAGAGAATATCTTCTGAGTGAATCACACCAAACCATGACATAATTTAGCCAGATTTAAAGGAGCCTCGAAAGTTCTCTGGCTAGATTTTAACCAGAACACATTCGCTCCCTAATCTAGCAATTTCTGACCAGGGAAGCCTCTTAGGATGAGCAGACTCCCTATTAGTAACCCCTTCTTTGCTCCCCAACTCCTCGCATCTCCAGGGTGAGATCACTCGGTTCATAGGAATAAAAAAACTTTCATGATAACAAAGCCTTACACTTTTGCCAGAACTTAATTGCCTTTATCTTTTGACAATCAGGAGATGCTCAGATTTCACATTTCCTATTAAAACACCCACAATTCGTTTCTCCTCTTGAGTAAAATTTCTTTGCCACGATAAAAATAAAAATACCACACAGAAACATTACAAATCCAGTAGCAGCTATAACATTCTCTTCAGAAACCTAGCTTTGTTGGGATATAACTCACATTCCGTATAACTCATCCTTTTAGAGTGTACAGTTCAGTCGTTTTTGGTGTATTCACAGAGTTGTGCAACCATCAACACACCAAAAGAAACTGTATTCCCACTGGAAATCACTAGTCCTCCTCACCCCAGCCCTTGGCAACCACTAATCTGTCGCTACAGATTTGTCTTTCCTGGACGTTTCATATAAATGAAATCATATAACATGGCCTTTTGTGATTGGCTTCTTAGCATAATGTTTTCAAGTTTCATCCATGTTGTGGCAAAATTCAGCGCTTCATTCCTTTTTATGGTTGAGTAATATTCCATTCTGTTTAGCCATTTATCAGTTGATGGGCATTTGAAGTCGTTTCCATCTCTAGGCTATTGGGAGTAATACTGCTGTGAACATTCATGTACAAGTTTTTGTCTGGACATGTATTTTTATTTCTCTTGGTTGTGTACCTATGAGTAGAATTTATGGGTCACATGGTAATTCTATGTTTAACATTTCGAAGAACTATATAACTGTTTTCCAAAGTGGTTCCACCGTTTTATGTTCCCACCAGTAATAGATGAGGGTTCCAATTCCTCCACACCCTTGGCAACACTTATCTTTTTGTCTCGAATCGCGAATTAATATTTATAAGCTGTTTTTAAATACATAAAAGGTATAAGACAACAGAAGGAGGCCATAATCCTACCTGTAACAGTACTAACTGGCATAACCAACTTCTTAGGAAAGAGAAAAAAATCAAGCCATAAAGAAAAGCACAAATAAAATATCTCCCATTTCTCACTCCCAATCCCTCTCCCCCAAAGGAACTGTTGCCCGCCATTTGTTGTCAGTCCAGAAGCAAGCTTCATGTGTGCACGATCTTTACACAAAAGTGACAGCTCTGTTCATGATCCCCGGTACACAGTTGTCACTATTCTTCTCTCTGTATATATGATATCCATCTGTTGTCCAAAAGGCCTGTAGCCCCTACAGAATGAGGACGTGTGGGCTGAGGATGACAAGTATGTCCTTGAAGAACCCTGAGCAGTATCTTGCATGCTGCTATCTTCTCACAGGCCCTAGTAAAGTACTCTGTATACAGGGAAAACCATTTTTATAAGATGACTTTGACCGTGGTGGGAAGAAGTAGTGTGCATGTTAGCTTTTTTGCTGAGCCCCCTAAAGTAAACACTGGGGAGTGGGGAGGGTTGGGCCCAGGGTAAAGGGTGCTTTCCTGCACCTGTATCATGTTCTGCATTTGGCTGTGAGATCAGGCTCCAGGCTCCTGATAACACTCTGCCTGCTCTCTTCCGTGTCTCCTCCAAAAGGTTGCTACCTGCAAGCTGTTCCTGGCATTTGCTGTTGCCCAGGAAGCTACAGAGAGGTGATGAGAAGGCGCCTATAAATAAGTCCATTCATCATGAGGGCCAGCGAAGCAGCTTTCTGTCAAAGTCATATTTAAATTCCATGAGTCAACCCTTTTTCAATTACCATGCAGACAATCTTAACACAATCTATTCGAGTGACTTTTGTAAGATGACACCGAAGCCCTGAGACACCTCTAGGATGACTCAGTGCCCTTGATTTGGGGCCAATCAACTTGATGTTCTGTGTTTCCTGTGAATAAGTCCTTCCCTTATTTCACCCCATCACCTTTACATTATGAGTTCCTGAATTGGCCTTTCTTCTTTTTTTTTTTTTTTTTAATTTCTAGTACCTCAGGAGTTATCTTCTTTTGGCCCAAAAGAAAAAAAATATTTTTTTTTTGAAAACTTTAATGATTGAAATATGATTGCACAAGGAAAATACTTCCCCAGGGGAGGTCTGATGACAAAGTATACCAGAATGTATTAATGAAAAAGTGGACAGAGCACAAAAACAGCGTTATTGAAGTATTATGATTGTGATAAATATTTATTTCATGTTAATGCCCTGGGTAAAATTAAAAGCAAAATGGGATGCAGAATTAATCATGAGTCTAGCCTGGTGAACTTATCTAAGTGAAAAGTTATTCTCTGAAACAGATAGCATTGGAAGGAAAAGATGAATTTGTGCATTTTAACCCTTGAAATAAATGTTGAGAAAGCATAAAATGATAATCATTTTTTAGCACGTACAACATGCCACATACTGCATAAGCAATTTTCATGGATTATTTCATTTGATGCACACAAGTGTGTAATATTATTCTCACCTTTAAAAAACTGAAAAATTTCTGAGTTTTTTTTCTCCCAAGGCTTAAGAGCTAGCATGTCTTTTTTTTTAATGTTGATGCTACATAGATGAGCATGGTTTGCGTAGGAGACCTTCAGTAAATGTTTTGTCAATGTTGAATAAGCGAATGTTGCGATGGCCTATCCCACAGCCCTGGGCAGGCTGACCTGGGCAACGTTATCCCAGTTGTAAGAGTCTGATCAATAAAGCAGAAATGATTTAAATCCTGTTTTCCAGGCCATCCCCATATGCCCTCCAGATCTTTTTGAATTTTTGCTTTATGACTTTCCACCTTCCATGGAACCCAGGCAACTGAGAATTGGAGCACTAGTGGGTTCACTTGGGAATCCAAATTTGGATTTGAATTTTTCTGATTCCAGAGAATGTGCCCTTTCCACTGTAGCACCTGCCTCTGTTCTTCTCCATTCTAGTATTTCTTTTTTACTGTCTCCACTGTAATTTGGAGATATCAAATGACAGTGTTCCATTTAACACCTGCCTTGGCTTCAAATCTCTTTTTGTAGGTCTCTGCATAGGATGGGTTGATAGAAGCCAGTGGCCTCAGCACCCTGGGAAGCCCAGCAGGAGAGCCTTCTCCTCCTGCCCCTTTTGCTTGGCGTGTTTGGATGATTGCCCTACCTTCTCATCTGTGTAAACCGGAATGTCAAAACTACCTGTGGGTTAAGTCATTAGTGTGACATAATATTCTGACTTTTAATTATCACAGTGCAAATTCTACTAAGGCTTTGAGGATTTGGAGTTGAGAAATCTGTCTCAAAAACAACTCTTCTATCACATATCAGTCCCAAGCAAGACCTACAAGACCCCCTACCAGCTGCCCTGTAATCACCTTCACCTAACTGTGCCTGTCTTCCTGGCCTGTGGGCTTCAGTTGCCCCGCTTAGGTCACTTGCTGGGAACTTCACCCGACTCCCTGCCCCATCTGGAGCTCGTGCCTTCTTTCTTCCTTCAATCCCCTTTTCAAAATTTACTCTTTCCACAAAGCTTCAGAGTATGCTTTGGAAAGCTAGAAAAATTGAATTACATTAATATGTAGAGCAGATTTATGAGATTTATATATGTGTTTAATGAGCTTAGCACAATTCTTGGTACAAAAAATGCAACAAAGAATGGTAGAGATTCTCCATATTAACATTATCACCAGTATCACCGTCAATCTTATCACCAAAGGGTGCTTATAAAATATAGACTTATGTGCAGTGCAGAGCTTAGAGCTGCACTCTAAAAATGAGAAAAATTCGTGAGCTATCCAGGACCCACCCCATCCTTCCTTCCTGATAGAACTAACGTTTTAATCAAGTATCTACCCCACCCCATACATCTATGTCCGTAGGTGAAGCTGACCTCATCCTGGTTCTAGCAAGAAGCCTCTTTAGTCTAAGCATAATCCCATCCCTCTTATTAGCAGCAGGTTCTGGAGTGAGGGTGTGAACCTGCCCTGGAAAATACCTGCAGAGAGAATCTGGAAAAATCTCCTCACTCCTAACCTGTTAGGGGTACTCTCTCTTCTTCCTCCAGGTATTTTTGTGTGCAGCTGTGACATCTAAAACTGCCACATCCAGTGTGCATGTGCCTACATTTAAAATCAGAACCAAAGATGTCAGAGTGAAGATTGGAAAAATACTTGGTTCTTGTTGACATCTTCGAACCATCAAGTCAACCTATCTCTGGACTTCCAGTTATATATGATAATAAATTTCCTCATTGTTGAAGCTCTAAAAGACACCAGCGCTGTTAAATATATAGACACAGAGACAAAAATAAGCACAACCTGTTGAACACTTACGGTATGCTGCATTCTACAGGGGATAAAATAATTAGGCGGGGCACGGTGGCTCACGCCTGTAATCCTAGCACTCTGGGAGGCCGAGGCGGGCGGATTGTTTGAGCTCAGGAGTTCGAGACCAGCCTGAGCAAGAGGGAGACGCTGTCTCTACTAAAAATAGAAAGAAATTAATCGGACAACTAAAAATATATAGAAAAAATTAGCAAGGCATGGTGGCGCATGCCTGTAGTCCCAGCTACTCGGGAGGCTGAGGCAGAAGGATCACTTGAGCCCAGGAGTTTGAGGTTGCTGTGAGCTAGGCTGATGCCACGGCACTCACTCTAGCCAGGGCAACAAAGTGAGACTCTGTCTCAAAAAAAAAAAAAAAAAAAAAAGAATAGGCAGGATTGAGAGAGAGAGGCGGAAACGCAGGAGTATGATCCCAGGGGCAGGAGAGACAGCAGGAAAGAGTCAGGAGGCTGCAATTTGTACATTGCTGGTGGGAGGGACTGGAAGGGGGGAGAGAGGGAGGGAGAGAGAGAGTTAAATGCCAACATTTAACAAGCCTTACTGTGTGCCATTCAAGCTTCTAAGTGTTATATGTGTCTCATCTCATTTAATTCTCACACGAAACACCTGTGGCGTAGGTAGGATTCACAGCATCTATTTTACTGACCAGGTCATTTGAAAGAAGAGAGAATTTAGGCAACGTACTCAGGGTCACCCAGCTAAGAAACATGGAGCGAGAATGTGAATCCAGGCCATTGACACGGGAGCCCACACCCCTCATGAGTATGCGATGCTGCTTCTATTAGAACAGTGGTTCTCAACCATTTTGGAGCCAGGGACCAGTGTCATGGAAGACAATTTTTCCACGGAGGGGGCAGGGGGACAGGGAGGTGGGGCTCAGGCAGTGATGCACCCCACCATTTCTAACAGGCCCTGGACCGGTACCAGCACCGGGCCACGGTCTGGGGATTGGGGACCGCAGCGTTACAGTTCTCATGAGGAAAAAAGCAAGTAACTTAGTGGGAAATTGTGTGGCCAGGACATCAGGGCCTTCGAGCCCAGGAAAACAGTGTTGCGATGAGAGTCACCAGACTTTTTAGCAAAATGGTGTGATAATTCCTCTTTGGTACAGTGGTGGGGTTTCTGCATCTAGTGGCTGAATCAAAGTTTCAGTGACACAAGGTGTGCAGTGCCATGTCCTACCTTTAAACTATCCTGGGACACAAACTGGGTTTCTTAGCTTGTGCCATCTCCCCACCGATGTAAATAGCACTAAGGATGCAAATGTTTACTGTGAAAGCTCAGAGATTCAACATATCTTGAAATACTACACACCAAGATGGATTATCCCAGTATTTTCCAGGAACAGTGTCTTACAAAAATGACAAGACAAAGATGACGGATATTCTGAGTTGACTTCTGACACACTTAATGTTCTCCTAAACAAGCTAATTATAGCATTTGAGATAGTTCTAAATAAATGGTCTTTCACTGGCATGTTTCTCTGGTATATATCTGTCCATACAAATCCCGTATTTTAGTTTAATTTATTGTATACATGTTGATGCTACAAATTTCCAGTGTAGCACTGAAACACTAAATTGATACAAGAAATGTAAAAAAATAAAATTTAATGTAATCTTTTCAATTATTGAGCATTTGTTTGTAGTCACTGTAGCAATGTGACATATAATAACTATTTGAGAATGAATAGTTCAGTGTGGTAGGTCTACCACAAAGTAGAGTACAGTGCTTAGAAGCATGGATCTTAAAGAACAAGTGACAAAAGAGGAAGCAGAATGAAATGATCTTTTTTCTGAGACAGAGTCTTGCATCATCCCTGGGGCTCATAGCAACCTCAAACTCCTGGACTCAGGCAACCCTCCTGCCTCAGCCTCCGGAGTAGCTGGGACTAGAGGCATGTTTCACAACCATGCCCAGCTAATTTTTTCTATTTTTAGTAGAGACGGGGGTCTTGTTCTTGCTCGGGCTGGTCTCGAACTCCTGACCTCAAGTGATCCTCCTGCCTCGGCCCCCCAGAGTGCTAGGATTACAGGTGTGAGCCACCATGCCTGGCCATAATGAAATCTCTGAATATATCAATATCTTGTATGTAAACTTAACATTTACATAAAGATACACAGAGAAAAGAAAACACTTGAAACAAATGGAGGGTAAAGGGGAATGAAAGTAAGAATGGAGGCAAAAGCAAGGATCAAAAAAGGAAGGATTCTTTCTGTTTTTCTCTGGCTAAGAACTTTTGTGCTGGGCATGGTGGCTCACACCTGTAATCTTAGCACTTTGGAAGGCTGAGGTGGGAAGACTGCTTGAGGCCAGAAGTTCGAGACCAGCCTGAGCAAGAGCAAGACCCCTGTTTCTGCAAAGAATAGAAAAATCAGTCAGATGTGGTGGCATGCGCCTGTAGTCCCAGTAACTCGGGAGGCTGAGGCAGGAGGATTTCTTGAGCCCAGGAGTTTGAGGTTGAAGTGAGCTATGATCATGCCATTGCACAGCCTGGGCAACAGAGCAAGACCCTGCTTCAAAAAAAAAAGGAATTTTTCTACTTGGCTGGGCTTCAATTAATATAGGATTAATTTTCTAAATGTGTAAATTAAGTATATTAAAATTCTATGTTAAAAGAATCTTATGCTTGCTTTTACTATGCCTCCTGGTAAAAAAGTTCCGATCTTTTGTAAATATATAGTACTTAGGTTGACTGAGAATTTCCAAAGTCTGTTCAGGAGAATCTAATACTAAGTATTATCAACTTAATATAGTTTCAGCTTGAAATTTGACTCTTCCCTTTAATCAGATTTGGCTCTTCCTCCAGGATCAGATATTAAAATGAGATTAACATAAAGAAGGTACCATATATTTTTCATTAGTATTTTGAGAGACCTTTTCATATAATCAGTTTCTCCCAAGTCAAAAGAAAATCTCCCAAGAAACAAGTCAAAATGCCTGAACTATCCAAATTCCAGAAAGCATAGCGTTTCAGAGGCATATACACCCTTAAGCTCAGAGCCTAAGGTGGGAAAGGTGGCTTGGAATGCACGATTCTCCCAGTGTAGACAAACACCAGGATGCAGTAGCCAGAGTATAGGAAGAAAAAGGCCGGCAAGCGTGAGTGGTGAGGCAGCTCCTTTTCTGCACCAGGACGGCACAAAGCAAGCACATCTTACAACACTCAGCGAAACGAACTGGTCAGAGCAGACACATGCTTAGGGCATGAAAGTAAAGGGAAAGCAGAAGGTTGAGCACTCCAGTAAAAAAAAATGAAATCCTCTCTCTCCCTCTTCTTGCCTGAATCCCTGGGGCCCTACGCCAACTTTTCGTGCAGACAGAATAGTTTCCACAAAAGAAGATTAAATGCCTTTGCGCTGGAAGAGTATTTCTTAATACTGTCGCACTTATCTTTTGCATCCTCCTTGTTTCCCTTTCCCTAAACTTGAGTTTCATTTGTGCTAAGGAATCGATGAGCATCACAGATTTCTGCGTTAGAATTCTTGTCAAGTGACTGACCCGTTGCGCTCCTGCACGCATGTCACTCCATCCTAATTCAAACCAGCATGAATAACCCTGCCGCACATCCTCCTCCTGTGGCCAGGGAGCCATCTAGCTTGTGCTTTAATGTGTCTTTAATTGCCCCTGGGCAGAGTGAACTACAAACAGCCTGTCAGAGCTTTAACTGGGATATCCTGTTAAAGCACTTTAAATAAATATTCCGATACTTCGTAGAAACTGACAATTCAAAAGAAACAAAACCATGTCCACAGGTAGTTTTCTGTCAGAATTCGATATTCCTTCACATTTTCATTTAGAATATGAACAGTTTTTTTCATCCTGCTGAACAACTACTATTATTGTTCATATTATATTCATATAGCAACTTCACACAATATCTGCTGACATCAAAAGCCTTGGCAAATTACGTTTTACAATTTGCCGACCTAATAAGAAACTTATTTAAATCATAAAAAGAAGTTTGTAAAACCGGAGCAACTCGTGAGATGGTATTATGTTTTTATTATGTTTTGTTTTAAAATAATAATCAGGTATAAATGGTGGCCAAAAGAATATGAAATAAGAATTCTCTGATTATTGTGTTTAACTCATCTGAAAAAATTACTCCCTCTGGACTAAAATTCTAAAAGTCATAGTTCCTTCCCAAAGGGGCATCTTTTTAAAAATGGATCAGTTATAAGAGATAAGGGAGAAATCTTTAGTTGTCTCTCAAAAGTCAGGGATGAACTTGAGCTGAAATGTTGCTAGGATAAGGTTACCAAACTTTTCCCATGAGTAAATGCTTCCTTTTGTTGGCATAAATCAATTAAATGCCTCCAACTTCAGGGCTGCTGATTTTTCATACAAAAGAATCTTAAAAGTTAGGGGATTAAAAGTCCGGATGGTGACTGGAAGTTGTCTCATCTGCCCATGTCTCCACTTCCCAAGTCTAAATTAACAATCGCTAATGTGGAGGGACCCTTCCAAATTCAAAGTCTGTCCCAGATGTCTCTACAGGTCTCTTCATCTTACACGTTTATAGACTTCCCAACAGTTTATATCACATAGCCTAAGGTGTCACAATTTTTTGGAAGAATATCCTTCTCCTTAATCACATATGAGTTCCAAACTATTAAGAATAAGACCAGTGCCAAATTGCTCTAAAGCAATTCTATCCTTGTTGGCTCACCCGAGGAAGATTCTATCTCAGAATGTTTATTCTCTCCAAGTGTCACCAAACAAAATAAATAAAAATCTACTGCCTGTCATGTCTGGGGCAGGGCGCTCTGACTCTGAGCTCAACATACCTTCCCCTTCATTTTGCCTTTCTCGGATCAACTCAAAAGCAGTACACAGAAAACTTGCTTCATTTATAACAACGATTGAAAGCAGGTCACTCAAATACTAGCAACAGCTACGTGAATTTTTCCAGGGTAGGTGGAAAAAGGTGACCAAAAGGGAGAAACAAATGAGTGTTCAGACATCCAGAGGAGCAGGTCAGCACAGCACACTAGATTAAAAATGCTCAGAAAGATCTCTATCACACGTAGACTGTTTCCAACATAAGCAGCAGAAAAATAGAGAACAATCAGTAAATCAGTTGTTTCATCTCTATAATACCAAGAGGTCTGACTACCTTTATTTCAAGGAATTGGTTGAATCAGCTCTCTCTTTTGGTGACCCACTGACACAGTTCTGAGAGAGTGGAACAGGGAATAGCATGCTAGAGGAAATGTCATACTACAGGGCAAGAAAACCTGGTCCCTGGTGAGGGCCGCTGCCCTGCATTTTGAAGGACAGAGACTCCGCACAGACTCTGCCTAGTAACAATACCACCCGCATACGCTGGTGAGCGTGCTGCCTCCTTGAAAGCAACATTATTTCTACCGGGTCTTCATGGTAACCGCTTGTGAGGAGTGGAGGACATGCTATAAGCAATTTAATTCAAGTGATTTAATTCAGTGAGTGAATTAAAGTCATGAAATTTGAAAATGGTGGAGTCCAGACTGGAACCCAGTTGTTCCCACGCCAGCTTATCCCACTTCTCAGCAACGCCTATCATGCAAAAAAGGTCTCCTTGTTTTTTGAAAAATATCAAATTTCATAAACAAATCACATAAAGATAGGACCAGTCTAAAACACACAGAACCGAGCAGCTGAGGGAGAAAGTGAGTTTTCATGCTAGCCATGATACTTTAAAATTCTCTGATGCTACACAAATGGGTTTAAGTAATAATGACTTGAGAAATTGACTTACATTAAACTCCCTGTTTTAAAAAAGTAAGGCCATGACAAGCCAAGTCAGGAAATTAAAATTTAAGGCTGTCACTCTGTGGTTACAAAAAAGAGGAAAGTGAGGAGTAGAAAGCATATGAACACATCTTTTACACTGGGTTTTAAATAGGAATAAAAGGAAATTATAATTTAAGAGAAAAATACAGAAGTTTAGAAGGCTTTTAACTTAAGTATAGTTTTGGATCTACTAATAAAAATATCTACCTTAAGAAAAGTTTATTAGCATAATGTGCTTTTTTCAAAATGTAAAGCAAATTGAAAGCACACTGAGGAAAACAGCTCTTTTCTCCTTGCTGAGGAGGAGCCCTGCGTGCCTGTCTGCCCTGGTCTCTCCCAGGGTCACTACTGAATGGCAGAATCAAGCAGTGTTCCACAGTGAATCTGCCTTTCTTGCCCCAAACTGCAAGCTTTCTAGACCGAATGTTTTCACTATTTCCTCATTTTTGATCATTTTATAAGTTTCTCAACTCCCTCCCTTACCCCGCATAACGTGGGTAAAGGCTGAGTCCTGACAATAGTACAATGGGAAAATCTCACCTGTTCTGAGCCACATAAAAGACACAAATATCAAATATGTCTCAGAACATTTTTATTTCAAGAACACCCTGTTTGCAGTGCCTTAGCTGAAATAGCTCAGTTGGGAGAGCGTTAGACTGAAGAATACCCGGTTTGCTTTTACAATTTAAAATTAATGTGGTTTAAAGAAAAAAAGAAAGAAAGAAAGAAAGAAAGAAATCCACCAATTTTAAGATTATGCAGCTGCTGCGAATTCCTTTTAAAAAAAGATCAAGAATTTATTTAAGCATTATAGATTATAGATTAGGGGATATATGGAGAGTTCTGAATTACTAAAACTCATTGTGCCTCAATGACAACTCACATAACAATGGGCATATTTAGCACTCTGACTTTGGTCTCTCCACACCATTTCCCACTAAAAGGATTCAGAGCACCATGGGGAAATGGTTGACTCTGAGAGTAAGGAACTGTGGCTGTTAAATTGAAGCAATTTAAATTCAGTAAAAATTAAACATTCTATTCCTCGGAGGCACCAGCCATATTTCAAGTGCTCAATAGCCACATATGATCAGTGGCTATCATGCCGGACAGCACGTTGGACATTCTCCTCACTGCAGAAGTTCTATTGGACAGCACTGGTCTAGAGATTAAAAGAGATTTAAGAGACTTAGCAACCTAATGCAATATGTGAAATTGTTTCGGTTTTGATCAAATAATAAAAAGATTCTTTTTTGAATTAATGGGAAAATTAAAATATATCCTGAAATGAGAATATTAAGGAATTATTGTTAATAAAAAATGTGTGATAATGGTATTAGGTTATATATAAAAATGCCTATTTATAATGATATATCTTGAAGTACATAACAATAAAATTTTATATTGTTTGGAATTTACTTTAAAATATGTCACAAAAATAAACGAATTATGGTGAAATCCTGGTTAATGATGGCTAAATCTAGAACATTGTGTATTTCCTGTACTTCTGTGTGTGTTTAAAACTTATCATAAGAAAATGTTAAATTCATAGCTTCTTGCATTTCTAATTTTAGAATATCAAATGTAATTTACACATACTTATGCAAAGCATGTGCATTTATAAGTACATTTGAAGTCATAAAGGCCCAGTAAATGGGCCTCAAAAATAATAATAAATGCTCTGTCTAAAATGTTATTACCATAATCAAGCCAACAATGATTAAAACTGAACTGACAAAATGCAGAATTACACAGTTTTTACAGTCTTCAATAAATTGTTCTTGCACCAAAGTTATTTAGACAATTGGATGGACAATTAATTGCCCTATACAAGTGGCAAATATTTTACATTTTAGAAGCATCTAAATTTTAAACTATTTTAAGAATTGTATTTTGTTTTAATTAAAAGTTCTATGATAAAAATGTCTAGATAGTCTGGCTAAAATCCCATTAATATTTGATTTATTATAAATACAAATTACAAAAGTTATAGATTATATAAACTATTCTTAAGTTGAATAATCAGAGCATTTAATAAATGCACAATAGATTCAATAATACCATGTGTGAGAAATCTGCCTAATTAGGTAAAATTGGATTACCAATGGAAATATATAAAATGGCATGTTTTAAACAACTGAAACTACCAAATTGCATAAAAACATATATAAATATTATTGAATCAGGATTATACGAAATATTGGCAATATATGTTTAAATATTTAGAATCACTTGATGCATTTTCTAATATTTATCAAAAAATACTGAATTTATTCTAAAATGAAATATTTTAGAAACAACATATTTCTATGGTATCAGAAGCTAGATCTCCAGGACACAAAATGAAGGAGATACCTGGTGTATAGCATTCATGTATTTGGCAAGTATTTCTTAAAATCAATCTGCTACCTATTATAGCAAATTATTAGAATATATTTGATCAGTGTAAATCAGTGAACCATATAGTATAGATAGAAGCATTAATTCTAACTCAGTTATTCAGCTTGGTAGAACTGACAAATATTGCCTTCATCATGCGATGTGCACAGATGACAATCTCGGTATACAGATGGTATAATATATAGAGTGCCAATATGATTTATTGATATACTAGAAAATACAGATTAATAAAATAGAGCTACTACTTAATTTTTAGTTTCAAAGATAACCAATATTTCTGTTAAAGAAAATACAAATATGTTGATAAAATTCCATGCTGATTATATTTTTTAAAAATGTAATCACATTAAAAACTTTTTAGTAAAAAATTGGACCTATTTTTCATAAATACTGACATTCTTGCCAAGTTTTATAGAATATAAATTTTATATCAGCACCATGTTCAATTCCAAATGGTTTTGGCTAAACACTATTTGGTTAGTCCAAAAACTATTAGGATTCAGTTTTAGGAAAAGAACCAAGGGTTTTCAACTTATGTAATGATAACTGTTCTCAATATATTTACATGTTTGTTCTTTGAAATTTAAAATGCACTTTTTTAATACCACTATACATACAGCTTGGTCCCACGCTAGGTTACAAGATATATATAAAGCTTAAATCTATCTTAAAGTACTAATAGCAGTAGTCAACTTCTATGCTCCGGAAACCAAGGGCCAAGTAACTTAAGAGGAAAGAGGAAAAGAAAAACAAAGAAAGGGTTTACCTTCTGGACCCAGGGTCAGCTCTTGGGAAAGTTTTGAAATGGCTGCCCTTGGACTTGAGGCTTTACAACTAACTCCCTTTCTGGGTTCCTCCTATGCCTGGGTGGAGCTCGCTCTCTTCCTCATCTCCCAATTCTTTGTGATGTTCTGAGTCTCCTCCACGGGGCCCACCCAAGCCAGATCGACTCAGGAACTTCTCCAGATGTGCCACAAGTACTGACCTTCCCTACCCCAAACCCCAGGCCACAGCCATTTCACCAAAACAACTGCTGTCACCGAGGCCGTGCAGGAAGCAATCAGACTGAATTAATAAGCAAAATGTGCCTACAACCCTTCCAGCTATATTTGTAATATGTTAAAAAAAATACTAAGTATCACAAATACTTAAACAGAGGAAGTTTTAAGATTCTCACAGTTCAGAGCCAGAAGGCATATCACAATGACAGGGGAGCCCTTTAAGGGAACAGGCAAGCTCTCAAAGCCTGCCATCCCCTTAAGGTCCCTTTGAACTCACAGCATGAAATACGACTTCCGGCTTCTGAATCCAGGTTCTCCACCTGCCTCGGGGTTTATGAAGTTTCCCTCCCAGTAGCACAGGGTAATGGAGGGGAGGGCTCTGCAGGTGGCTGGGTATTGGGCTATTTAATGTTGGGAACTACTTTAAATAATTTGGGGGAGCAAATTTGCATTCTTATTTACATTTGGCTCAAGATTAATTTGGAATTTGTTGTATTTCATCAACATACACCCACTTCAGTGCTACAAGGGAAATCTCTTTTGATATTAAAACCTGACTGCAGATGGCCAACTACAGATTAGCCACACAACATTGACAGTTGACTTTCTTATTCTGATAGTCAAATACATTGTGATTATTTTCTGCTGGCTGATTTTGACCTTCATTTAAAATTGAAACAGTCTCTGAGCTTTGGTTGGTTAGTGATAGAGCATAAAAAACATAAAACTTTTGGAACAAAAGTTAAACTATATAGATATACTTTCATAAAATATTTAAAAGCAGGAAAAGGAGATACTAACACATGTGTAATAAATGATCTTAGTCTCAGTTACAGTAAGAAATATTTCACTTGATCATGCTTTGGGAATCTGCCCCCAGAAATTTCTAGCACGTGTCATGTGAGTAGCAACAAGGAATTACAGGATTTTCTTAGACATCAAGAAATTGTTTCAAAGCATCACTCTTCTATGTCTAAAATGTTAAAAAATTACCACCACCACCACCACAAGATGACAGTTTTTCAGTGAATGAATTTTAGGATACCAAAGTTGGAATAGTAATTACCTGTAAGGGACTTGCCAGGGACCTGTTTTTAGGTACTGTAAATGCTTTGAGAACATTGTCTTCATCTTCTGACACCGGTGTCATTAAAACGGAACTTGTAAGAATATTCTAAAGGGAAAGAGAATAATTTGAAATTTAAACGAGATTGTATGAGAGCCAACATTATTCTAACACTGTAGAGAGTAGAATACTATGACATGATGCACATTAGCTTGAAAAAAGGCAGGTATCTGCCAGGAATTCTCTTCTCTATGATCTAAAAGAACACAACTATGTATTAATCAAAATCCCATTGTGGCAAACATCATCGAAACAAATGCTTCTTTGGAGTTCCACATAGTTCTAGGCATGTGGTAGACACTCAAAAAACACCTGCTAAATGAATTAATAAATACATGTTTTTAAAAACAGAAGATTTACTAAGCTCTTGGGAGAGAACTCTTTATTTCATGTATTGGTACAGAACTATTTTAGAGCTACACATTAATGATAAAAATGGTGAAAAGTGGGGAATTTAGAATCAAATTTTCTTAGTTCCAACCCAGCACCACCGCTTATTAGGTATATAAAATATTAAGCAAATGACTAAGCCTCCCTAAGCCTCAGTTTCTCCCAGTTGGTATAACGAAAAAGATAATGTTACCAATCTTACAGGACTGTTGGGGGATTAAGTGAATTAATTTGTCTAAAGTCCTAAGAACAGTACTTAACCACTTAGTACCTACTGAATAAATATTAGCAATTGTTCTTAGCTCTGATTCTCCATAAGACATAAGGTCAGCCATTCACAAATGACAAACTTGTGAGCATGTACTTACTGGTGCATCTGCCACTGGCGATGTCTGCGTGAACAGCTGAGTATTCAGACTGTCCCCTTCCCAGTGGTGTGAGCGGAAAAAGTTTCCTGCCTTATCAGTTGGAGATTCCACCTAAAAGCAAACCAAGTGCTTTGTTGTTTCTAGAACCAGAACTTCCCATGAAACATTTATACTCAAAAGTACATTTCTGGCCAATCCTTCAAACACTTATCCTTACATGAAAATAAATTCAAGAGGCACTGTATCTAACCTGTCGGAAATGCCTCTTGCCAACAAACTAAAACTTTGATCCTTGCAGGGCAGGTTCCCTTTCTTTTATATTATGAATTAAAGACTATTTTACTAGTACTACTGTTTTAATGTAAATTCCACTTCTCCATGACATCTGAGAATGAAATACCAATCATCCCTATCTACCCACCTATCTATCATCAGTGATTTTAAAAAGTGTAGTGAAAAGCTGCTTCTGTCTCTTTCCTTATCCTCTCTAGCACATCTTCTCTCCAAACGTGAAGTAGATAGAAATGGCTTGGCTTCCCAAATGACAGGCCGATGCCTACACTCCAGCAGTACTTTTCCACTGCATCTTGCATGAAAACTTGTGTGAAAAGGGGTGGTGTTACATACAGAGTGCCAGGAGGAGGCACAGCAAGCTGCACACAAGGAACAAAGGGAGCAGAGTTCACAGCTCGTTCCTTCCAAAGGATCTTGTGTTTACCTCTTGTTTGATCTTCTTCAGTAAGGGGGGTCCATTTTCCTGAAACTCAGCAACAATTCCAGGTTCATCCGATTCCTGTTTGATCACATCCTGCAGGTCTTCTACTAGATGAGAGGGTGTCTGAGGCTAAAGGGAAGAATGGGTATTTATGTATCAGAGGAAAACTCCTGTCTATACTGATAAACCAATGAAACCCAAGAACTTTTCTAAAACTTACTAGCATCTTCAGGGGACCATATTTAATTTCTTGAGCTGCAAGTGCATGCTTGAACGGTGTAGGAGTTCTTGGAGAGCTTTCTAGGATTGACCTTTTGATAGCTGGAGTTCTAAAACTTAAAAAAAAAAAAAAGCAGTGGCTTAATATAAAAGAAAATACATCCCTACATTGCTCTACCTGCTACATTTAATATTTTTCCACTGAATACGATAAACTCTGTTATTGATATGGAATTGAGTTTGCTGAGTAATCATATTATTCATTAAGAAAAAGATAATATGTATATCACATATTTTCAAATATTTCAAAATATTATACCTCTAAGCATTAAAATATTATTATTTCCTTAATGGTTTTGAAGACACATGTAGCGCTCCTTGTTCTGTAAGATGACCATAAACCTGGTGTAGATCTGATGTGATTTACAAATCAATTTTATCTATTCATCAAAACTGAGCCCACACTAAAAAATATAATGTTAACCTTTTAAAATTTTTTCTTTGTACTTGGAAATAATAAGAGTGCATTTCTTTTAAAGGTTTTTTATAATTCACACTTTCTCTGTCATTTCTTCGAATTGGTTAAGGCTTTATTGAATAAAAATGACTGCTTAATCCTTAGCTTCAAATTATATGGTATTCCTGGGGATGTCAGAAGACATCCTATTTACATATAAATTTCCAAAATAAAAAATAAGATAAAATAAAAAATATGAACTAATTAAAGAACCATACTTGTTCTTACTCTGAAGCTTATAATCAGAGAGGAAAGGAGGTTGAAGATCTTGTTTTCGGTGAGAAGAAAAGCCTTATTGAATGAACAAATTGAATGGAAAAGTTTTATGAAAAGTAACTCTGCATATATAAAAAATGTTTAGGAGAACTACAAAAGGTAATTTAGTTTATCTTCCCACCCTGTACCTCTAGATAGTTGTAACATGTCCAGGTTTCAATGTAGGAATATATATAATTACATATAAGCAGTCAATAATATCATGTACACACAAGTAGATCAGATATTTGGGGACTATGTAAATAAATAAAGAATTTTATTCTTGAACCAAAGACTTACATAGTATTTTCCTTTTGAGTTTTCACAGTCTGGTCTCTATGAAATGGTGTTGTAACAGTCAATTTGTGACCATTGAGAGGCGTAGAAGTTAAAGAAGGCATTTCCAAATCTGCGTTTTCATGGTTATTGGAAGTGTTCAAGAACTAAACATGGAGAGAGAAAAAAAAATTACTTAGATTACCCAGTGATTCTTTATTCTGCCCAATTTAAAAACCATACCTTGATAACAAGCAAGTATGTTTTACTGACCCACGATATATAATGGTAAAGATGTTAACAAGCATGTAGTGTTGGAGAGGGGTATTGTTTTATTTCAATTGAGCACCCAAGATTTGGAGTGTGGTTTCCAAGAAATAAAATCTAGGCTCAATGCCGAAAAACTTATAAAATACTAAGAAAATATTCTCAATAAATGACACTTGCCGGTCGGGCATGGTGGCTCACACCTGTAATCCTAGCACTTTGGGAGGCCGAAGTGGGTGAATTGCTTCAGGCCAGGAGTTTGAGACTAGCCTGAACAAGAGTGAGACTATGTCTCCACAAAAACCAGAAAAATTAGGCAGGCGCGATGGTGCGCATCTATAGTCCCAGCTCTTGGGAGGCTGAGGCAGGACTGCCGAAGCCCAGGAGTTGGAGGTTGCAGTGAACTATGATGATGCCACTGCACTCTAGCCCAGGCAACAGAGTGAGACTCTTGCCTCAAAACAAACAAACAAAGAAAACAAAACAAACAAACAAAAAAACACACAAAAGAACATTTGCCATTAAATAGAATGAGATGTGCTTTTTTTTTTGAGAGACTGGGTCTTGCTCTTTCTCCTAGGCTGGAGTGCAGAGAAGCGATCATAGCTCATTGTCTCACTGCAGCCTCGAACTCCTGGGCTCAGATGATCCTTCTGCCTCAGCCTCCTGAATAGCAGGGACTGTGGGTGCAACACCATGTCTGGCTAATTTAAAAAAAAATTTTTTTTTAGAGATGGAGTCTCACTATGTTGCCCAGGCTGGTCTTAAACTCCTGGCCTCAAGGGAGCCTCCGGACTTGGCCTCCCAGAGAGCTGGGATTACAGGGTGAGCCACTGTGCTCAGCCTGAGATGTGCTCTTATTAACATTTAAAAGGTTAAAGTGATTTTTGAAAACTACTTAATCTTTTTCTTTCATACTCTGTTTTTTCCTCATTAATAATCTATGAAGCAAAACTATTATTATAGAAGGTTTACATTAAAAAAAAGGTTTACATTATATGGAAAATTCTTGAATGATAAACTATGTCTCTCAGAACACTAAAGTTTTGGGAAAACAATAGGTGTTCCTTAAATTACTCCAAGGAAAAATAAATTTGGGAAACACAACATATCATAATCTCCTCCTAGAAATTCACAATGCACAGCATATTAATAACTCTGAGAAGTCCTGCAGTAAAGAAACCAATTTTTAACTTTGTTTGATTCAGTGTTTCCCAAACGTATATACCTACATATTTAGATTTTTTTTCTAGAACATCTAAGAAAGTCTTACAGAACTAATATTCTGTAGAACAGTTTGAAAACTACAGGCAAAAAAAAAAAAGATCATTTTTTTTTGGCAGGGGCATTATTTGTTCATACTTAAAGCTTGGAAAAGTGTTTTAAAGTGCCAAATTATCTATTAATTTAAATTATTTTAATAACTTAGAAACACACATCTCTGACAAGAATTATAATTTCCATGTCTTAAAAACACTGTGTGAAATAAGAATATTCATTGGCAAGAACTGCCCTAGTCAAATATGACACAACTCAAAAGAACGAATGGTGAGAAATTGAAATTGAAAGTAAGTTATTTTTCTTAAGCATTTGTTCTTCATCCTCTTCCTAAACATTTCCACCCAAGGTTGGATTGGAACCCTTAAATTTTCTAGTTGCAACCCAAATGTTATCTAAACATATTTGGTTCCCTCGTCTCCTGGGTCAGTGAATCACATAATAATAAAACGAACAAAGAGGCAGAAATTGTGTTAAAAATTTAAAAGGAAGAGATCAGATGGGAGAAAAGGAAGGGACAGAAATGTTAAACTCTAGTGTTGAACAAAAAGCACATCTCATGCAACTATCTATCTTTCAAACCACCATAAAAGTAACAGAGAGAGAATTACGTCAAAATCATCAGTCGGCCTGCAGGCAGCCTAACCTTCAGGAGGCAATACGACTTAGCAACTGCTAGATTTGACAACAGCATGAAAGCAGCTAGGGTAACAGTAATTAGTCATTTGTTCCAAAGGATTAGTTTCTAGATTATTAAGGCTCAGGTGTGCATTGAAAATTAGTAGCAGCTGTGCAGAAATCGTGCTCTACCTGCGAGGGAGAGAAGGGTAGGCTTTTGACAGGGGAACGCTTGGGAGTTGAGCTGCTGACGTCAGCAAGTATGAAGGAGCTAGAGTCTCCAGTGGCAAAGGGGCTCTCCTGGCCCCGCTTTTTTCGGAGGATGACCAGTGGAATTGTGCTGTGCCTTGCAGGAGGTAAGGCCCTGGGGGGGTCAAGAGAACCCTCACCCAGCATGCGTTTGTTCACCCTTGGGCTAGGCTCTCCTGCAGGTCTACTCCCATTGCCCTCTCTCTGCTGAAGCTGCAGGGCTTTGCCTGTGTGATGTTGGCTAGGTGAAAAATCTGCTTCTTCAAAGAATTCAAAACTGCTGAGATCACACCATGATGAAGAATCCTGAAACAACGTGGGAGGCACAGAACTTTGAGACAGTGTGTGCATGGTGTGCCATCATCACCTGAAACAGAGCACTGAGACAGAGATGCTACATGCAAAGCAAACCCTGGGCCCATCTGTTTGACTTCTTGAGAAACAGCTTCAGGATTAACAGTTGTTCTGTTACACTGCATTAGAGTGGCCGAGCGTGCTGTCTCAAGGCTGGTCCTAGAGTGTGCTGCAGGGAGAGCAGCACAAACAAAACCTTTTTTAGAAGGCACATGATGGCAATATTCATCCTGTCCAATGGGTATGCAAGAAATGCTTTTTAACCAACTGGGAAACCAAGGAAATGAACCAAGTGTCTGCTGAGGAGGTGCTGAGTTCATTTTGTTTCACTAAAGATGATTCATCTCAGTGAATCGATGGGAATAGTACTCAGTAATCAGTGTTTTGTGGAGAAAGCCACGTACCACCAAGGAATTGATTATCACTTCAAATACATTGAAAGATTGCTTTAAGCTCTGAGTAAACAAAATTCTCTCCCCGCCCCTCCCTCTAAACAAAATTTTTAATGTGTTGAACAAAAGCAAAGCAAAATTATAGGGAAGCACAAAGAAGTAAGTAAAAAAAAAAAAAAAAGTTAAAAGTAACTCAAACACTATTCCCATAATCCAAGCTCTACTTTGTAAGTCATCAATTTCACCATTTAAAAAAAATATGACTTTTGAAGGAAAACTGTGAAAAGGTACCTTTTGTCTGGTAGCCTAGGAAATCAGATTTTTGAAAAAACATATTCGCCAAGCCTAAAATCATCCTTTTACCTTTACATTAATGTAGGCTAATAACATATTTGCTATAGAAAATGGCAATGATTTAAGAAATGGGTTTTCTAATTCCTTATCCAGAAACATTAACTTGTCTTAACAATTCTACTTACAGAATCTATAAACTGGAGTGTTTCTGCAAATTCTAAGAGGTTCTTAACATTATCCAGAATTGTGCCTTGGTGGACGATCATGCACCTTGCTGGTGAGGCACTTTCTTCAGGTAGGGAGCCAGGATCCACTGGCAGAGATGGCGTGGAGTGGTGTTCTCCCAAACAGGAAACAGGTGCACTGTCTCCATGAGGTCTGGTGTGGTCGGCGATGGTGGTGCTGTGCCACCCGGGGTAGCTGCATGTGTGGTTCTGTGTCTAAGGAAGGGGGTAGGGTGTAGAAATAAAGAAAGAGAGGGAGAAGAAAGGGAGAAGGAACTTAGCAATGATGTTGCACAAGGTATCAGATGCTGTTGGAAGAAAGATAAAAGTAGTTGCATCATCTAAAACTCATGCCTATGAAACAGTTGTCAAGATGTTTCCTTTTTATCAATACAAGACTGTACTTTTTAATAGGGCTATAGTTTGTACTCCCATGATTACCTTAATTATCATTTGTTAAAACTTCAAATTATGGTACTATGTTACAGAGTACAATTCTCATACTGGATGTCTTAAAAATCCACTTTAATTTAATTTGCCAAAGGTCCATTAAAGTTTGTTGTGAGTTAAGAATCGCCCTATTTGTATCCTAACCTACAAAAAGCTAGAGTGTCCAGGGGTTAGAGTTGCTTTTATCTGCTCATATTCTTGTTGCTTCTGTCCCTTTCTAATGCCACAGTTTGCACGGAGGCAGCGAAGGGGCTGCCAGATCAACGTGGTCAGGAAAGCAGAAGAGCAAATTAACAGAAGTCTCCTTACAGCATGACCACACAACAGGAGAAGTTGCAAAACATTAACTAAAGTTAAAAAGTGGTCGAGCTAGTATGTGCACACCATCATTTTATTATTTAACAAAAAATAAATTCACCCCTAAGAATCCCTACTAGGTATCACTTCTCTTTTATTCTCTTTGTTGGTGAACTACATATGTTACAGAGTACAAGCAGCTTTCTATTTACTGCCCAGTCACCAACAAAGATGCCAGAGTTCAGTAATGGCACGTACAGCTTTCATGCACACAAACAAAAGAGAGCAGCTAATGTGATCTGTGAAGAGGTATTTATACACAACTTTTTTAGATACTGAACATACATCAAATCATGTTTGAAATGATAAAATATAAAAATATAGATTAACAAGATAATAGGAAAAGAAAAAATCAAACAAATTGATACCATATGGATATATGGCTTGTAAAAAGTGCAGACTTTCATTCATTTTATCTTTGCTAGTCTTTAGATTGATTACAGTCCTTCCGGAGGGGGGAAAATCAATGATGACAATCACAAGTGGATATTGTGTTTCTATGGCAACACAAAAAGACTCCTTCCAATTTAGTCAACATACATTCTAATACCAATCGCATTTTATTACAAGCAACTCCTAGTGTTGAGACATGGCGAATGGATACACAGAGCCTCAGTGAGTGTAATGTTTAGAAGAGCGCTGAGGTACACTGAGGCAAGGCTGCTGGCCCCCATTTAAGCCCATGATCATCAGTCTTACCGGTAGCGCCTGCTGTCCTTTCAGCTCATTCTCAGTTGACATTAAGAGCAACTCTAATTCCTTTATTCGCTTTTCTTTCTCAGGGTCTTCATCATTATAGTGTCTCTGAAATAACAAGGGAAAAAAGACAAAGGTCTGATTGGAAGCTGTAGACACAAGGCCTGTAGCCTGTAGTCAGGAGGTGCCACACGCAGCCCAGAGAGCCTCCGTGTGCCACTAAGGCCTGCTGACTTTGGCTACTGCAGAGATCTTTGTGAATGTTATTTCAGACTTAAGGGAGCAACGCAAAATCTGAGGCTAGAGCAGGTGCTGACCGAGGAGTTGTTTCATCTTTAACATCAGAGAATCAGAGCAAATGCACTCTAGAAGCCAAGACTGGGAGATTGCTGGCCAGGACTCTGTTCTCCTCGCCACATTCCCCCTTCTTTTTACTTCTGTTTGCCAGGTAGAAGTGTTTAGATGAAAGAAATCAAGCATTTCTTAAAAGCAGTGCATTGAAGAACAAATGAGTTTCTTTGTAAGGTGATCTTACCTGAATGGCTGCAGCAGCTGGCTGAGGGACATTGACTATATTTACATGTAACGCTACAGGATATGGAACATGACTGGAGACCTGGATCGAAAGGCAAAACAAAGGCCTCGTCATTTATGGTTACATATGCTTCAGGGGACTTGGCTTTCTGAGGTTTTGCTCTGGGACTGAGGGGGAAAAAAATGCTTTACTGATAAAATTCACTGACCAATTTTTTTAAAACCCTCTAATTTGAAAGTTAGCCAGGCCTTTAAAATCGGCTAAATAGCTAAAGCAACATAGTGAAAGAAATTTCAAGTGCTCCTCAATCCTGACAGGAAGTATTCTTTAATTAGAAAAAAACACATGGAAAATATAATTTAAAAAAAAAAACATTTTTGAAACTGTCTTGCTGTGTTGCCCAGGCTGGTCTTAAACTCCTGGCCTTAAGCAATTCTCCCACTTTAGCCTCCCAAAGTGCTAAGACCACAGGCGTGAGCCACTATGTCCAGCCAAAAATATAATCTAAAATACATTCATGAATACATGAAAGAAGCTTTGATGGGAAAAACTGATGGTGTAAACTGTTCATAAATAAAAATATTTTTCTTGGAATAATTATGAGTTTCAATAAAAAACACAACTTCTTATGAAAATTCATTCACCTGAGACGTTTCTGTAAAGTCTGTAGTCAAATGCATAGAACAGACAGAGAAGAGTAAAAACTATTTATGTGCACGTTTTGCATACAATTTGCACATGAGCTCTGTATTCTTGGGTAAGTTTCACCATTTATTATTGTTAGTTTAAAGACTAAAATTTCTTAGTATTATGCCTCTTTAGTCTTCTTTTCCCACCTATTATGAATTATTTCTTTCTCTAAATATAAATATCTAGAAATTACAAAGGAATCATGTGGCTCTGAAGGAGACATCAGAGAATCAAGGTTACAAAGCTCTGCTCCCATCTCAGAGTAAAAAGATAAACATTTACAGAGTGAATAAAGACATTTCTGCTAGATCACTACCACAACTGAACTTACAGTTAACTGTTGCGTTTCAGTGTCGAACTGTCTCCCTTTTCTATGTAATATTACCTTCACTTTTCATTTGGAAGAGAAAAATATCAGGCTACACATGTATTTCCACTCCCCTATTCTTCAGCCGTACTTTAAGTAAACTTAAGTACTTCAAATTCAAAAGTTAACTTCGAATTATATTTGAAGCACCAAGTTAGAATCAAACAACTTGGACTCCAGTCAGCACCATCTCTATGAGCTGTGTAACTCTGGGCGAATCACTTACCATCCTCTTTGCCCATACATAAATTAGGGGTAACAACACCTCACCTCTATCTACTTCAAAGGGTAGATGAAGATTGACTGTGATGGCGTTTATGAAAGCTCTCTGAAAAGTATACAACTGCAAGTATTCTTAACCTGGAGCTAACATAACCTCCTCTCTCATGAAACTGAACTCTCAGGAACGGCTTACATTTTGCGCTTCAGAAATGTGGTAGTAGGAATAGTCATTGGTAACGGAGGGCTGGCCGGCTGGAGGGAGTTGACCTGTAGGTGGAGCCTGAGCAAAACCCATCAAATGACTGTTCTTCTGGAAACTTGTGGCCACTGCTGGCTGGCTGGCTTTTGAAGACTCCTGCAGATAGCCTTCCTGTTCGACCTTCCGACGCATTGTAGAATTCCAGTGGTTCTTGATAGCGTTATCAGTTCTGCACAGAAATATATCACATAGAAATTTCACAAACAAAAATTTCAATTCATATGCTAGTGAATTGACAGAAAACTGCTTCTAACAGAGATCTATCTTTTCTTTGGGTCCACTAAAAGTTGTTTTCTCTTTTTAATTGTTTCCTCTCTTTTTAATTGTTTCTGTCTTCTCCACCACCTGAGACCATGTTTTCCCTATTGCCTAATCGGAAATCCATAGATTACTCTCAGTTAGATCATCTGGAATCTATGCGGTTTTCCATAAATTCTGGTATCTCTTATCCATATTGTTTCCGTGGTACAGGAGCATTTTCAATTTAATAACCCTTCGTGTTTATTATGGTTACTTGTGGTACAAGACTCTAATACAACTTAAAGTTCCAGCTGTCCTAGAAAAATTACTGCTTTGACTGGGGCATAGTGAAGCTGGGGCAAGTGAGGCTGCGACAGGGCCTTGGGGGGGTTGGGGGGATGCTAACGCTGCTGCTGCCCTGCTGTTCAATCCTTATCATTAGCTAAAACGTTGGAGTCAAAAAAACCTCCCACCTTTTGAAAACCACCCAATTGTTCCTATATCCAGACAGAGGTGAGAATGGAAAATGGGATCCCGAAGGGAAAGATGCTAACCCCCACTATATTTTCAAACTGCAAAGCATTTTTACTAAAGTCTTTCCATTCTCAGGAAAGCAGTTTCTCAATTCACAAAAACCGTTTAAAGCCTCCCTTTTACTATTTCGCTGGGGGTGGGGGAAATGTATGCTAAAGAAAGAGGAAGTTCAATCGCCCCTTTAATTTTTAGAAAAATTAACAGTGTACTCTCTCTTAGCCCATAAGGGAGAAAAGGTCTCTTTTGACCAACCTCTTGAATTTTCTGAGCTTATATTGAATCACAAGGATGGAAATGCTTTGGAGCATCTCAAGAGAATACTACATAAACCATCTTTGAAACAACCCTTTCTTCTGAATTATGAAGCTCAAGAATAAAATTTCTATCTATATTATTTTTATGTCAGGTTTATAATAAAAAGTATAATTTTCCAAAGTAACAAAATCTTTTATATACTATTTAAGTGGGGAAAATGAGACAAAAATGAGCTTCCATAATTATCCCTCATAATGAGGTAATTTTCTTGCCTTGTTTATTAAAAAGAAAGTATTACACTGACATTGTTCAAAAAACTTGGAAGCAGTATGATAATTCTAGAAATACATTATTTTTCCATTCAAAGAAGAAAAAATTAAGCCAAATGGTATAATGAAATGGATGCTGGTATCAGGAAAATGGTAGCCGAGCTCCTTTTGGTCACTAAACCAGCTGTCCGATCTCAGACTAGAGACAAACTGTCTTCATTTTCCTTCTATGAATTTAGACATTTGTAGTTTACAAAGTGCTTTGACATTCATTTTAGTTGATCCTAACACTGACCCTGGGAAGTTATTTATTGTTCATGTTGCAAATGGGAAACTGAGGCTGAAGAAAGTTAAATGAGTTGGCCCAGGGCTCACTCACTGTTGGGTAGATTCTGGAAATCCCCAACCAGATAAACTCCAAGGTATCTTCAGTTTCTAAAAGCTATGGATCTAGTTTATCTAATGAAACACTTATGACTGATGGAATGTAATTCACTCTCCATACATTGAAAACAAAATGTTCAATACCCACTCCCTCAGTCTTCCCAATCAATATATTTTTTGACATATTATTACCGTCCAGGCAGTAGCTTTGCGATTTCTGCCCATCTGTTCCCCAGTCTCTTGTGTGCCTGGTAAATAATTCTGTCTTCCTCTTCTGTCCAGGAGGTTTTCTTAACTTCTGGATTCAAGTGGTTATGCCACCTCTCCCTACATTGTTTTCCAATTCTCCCCTTTAAGTGCTTGGCAATAACAGACCAACGTTTCGGACCGTATTTCTGTACAAGCTCTATCACCTTCAGATAAACACACAAAAATAACCTATGTTTTAATGTTATGTAATGAGTCAGTGTAATCATTCTTCAGTGTTACAAGATCTTTAGAAAATTTCTAAAATTGGCTTTCATTCATAGGAAACATGGGAATAGAGTCCTCTACTTCTTGTTTGCCCACTTACCTGCTTCCTCAAGTTGGGAAACATCCAACAAAGATGTCTGGGAATATTCTCAATTATGATTCACACACCAATGAAGAAAGAACTTACTCTTTGATCTTCTTCTTTGGTCCAAGGACCCTTGATGAGCTCAGGGTTTAGTACTTTCTGCCATCGGTGCTGGCACTGCACATCTGTTCGATTCTAGACAAATAAAAGTATGTACCATCATAAAGACAGGATGTGATAAGCACATGAAGACTGTTGTAATATGAATGATACATAGACAATAGACAGTGAAAACATTCAAGAACATTTTAGGGCATGTTTAAGAGCCCATTTATCCCTCGTTACTTACAGACTACAGAACATACACATAGTATATCGAAGTTGCATCTAAAATTAGAAGCTCTGCCTCCTGAGGAAAATAGTCCCGTCACACGAACTAAAGAACCATCACACTGCACATGTGCCTGTCAATTTAACTTAACCGGAACTTCAGTCTTGCTGCATGTGGAAGTACCTACGTTGCCACCTAAGACTTGTTAGAGATTCCATATTGTCAAGCTTTCATGGAAACTCACTCTAAATGACCAAAGTTTGTTTCCCATAAAAACTAAGAGATGTACTTCAAGTCAGGACCACAGTATTTACGTTGTAGGAAAAACAAAGATAAACAAAAGATGGGCCCTACCTTACAGAAACTTGTAATCTTATAAGAAGGAAAAAACAAATATATAATTAACTATGACACAAGGCTGAATTTGATTTATATGGAAGAAGAGATGAAAGCATAATGCTACTGAAGGGAACAGACAAGCGGCTCCTTAGGAGGAGAAATTGTTCCTTGGGAGGAGTCTGCCAAAGCTCCTGATGTGGACTTTGAAGGATGGACAGAACTTTAATTGGTGAAGCAAAAGGAGAACATTCTAGGAGGTGGAATCCCCAGGAGGAGAAGGGAAAGCAGAAATGAATCCAAGCAAACCTGCTTATGGAGAGGAAGTAGGAAACAGAACTGGAGCTGTAAGTCGGGGCCAGAGAGGAGGGCCCTTGTGTGCCTGGTCAAGGCAGTTTACTTAATTTGTGAGATTCTAAGTTACTGTTGCTGGTTTTGAAAAGATAAGGTACAGCTGCATTTTAAGAAACTCCATCTGACAGTGGTGTTTGGGACGGATGGAAAAAGAGAAAGCTACAAGTGGGGAAGCCAGTTAGGAGCCATTGCCATAGTCCAGATGGGAGGCAGGAGCCTAACCTGTCACACAACCATGAGAATAAAAAGAAAGTGAACAACTACAAAGGAATTCCAGGGTCTTTAGTAACTGCTTAAATGTAGGGGATGGGAGGATGGGATAAGTCAAGAAAGGACTCCATAATCTTAAACCAAAAGTATGGCTATAGACAAAATAGGGAATTTAGAAGAAACTGACTTAGAGAAAATATCAAGTTTCATCATCTACTATGTAACAAATCATCAAAATGCTAATTTATATTATCCTAATAAGGGAAAACATAAAACAAGAAGCAGTTGTTTTTAAAATGTTGTCAAAATCCTTTAATAATCTATTTAGAAACCCCCAATTGTATACATTATGATATAAAATACAAGTTATAAATGGAACATCTCTCCTCCTACTTCTTATATGTGAGCAAATATATAATGTCATAATAACTTCTCCTAGAATATTTTATATAAATCTTTGGGAGGAGCTTTTCTTTTACAAAATGAAAAAATTATTATTAACTTACCGGGAGATAATTGGCAATAACTTTCCAGTCATCTGTTCCATTTTGTTCCACCAGCTTCTTTAGTTTTTCATCCTAAGACATTTAAAGGCAACCCTAGGATATCAGTCATTTACCGTATAACTATGTTCAAGTTAGAAAGAACAAGGAAACCAATCCAATAACACAATATGGGGGAGGATCTCTCAAAAGTATCTGAACACAGCATATATTAATGTAATATACTGGTTTGAGAGCATAGATTTATTTAGAGTCAAACCAGAGTTTGCATCTTAACTTGGTTATTAATCGATTATGTTTCTGGACCTTAGTTTTGTCATTTATAAAATAGAAATGCAGATAGCAATAGGGTTATCTGAAGATTACATGAGGTAATTATGTAAAACATTTAGCATCATGGCTGGCACAGACTGAATATTTAATATATGGTAACTGTTTTACTTTGTGAGGAAAAAATGAATTCAAATTTTAGATTCAGTAGACATTTAACTATGGCAATAGATAAGATCTTGAATAAGAAACAATATTTCTAGTCAGTTCAACCTCTTTTTTATAAAACAAAAATGGAAGGTCACTTTTTAAATTAAAGACTTGTATAATGTAAGAAAATCATTTCTTTTTTGCATCAATATATTCACAATTTAAATGAAGCCAAATGTATTAAAACATAGAAGACCTAAATATTTGTGGGCAATTGGTTCACATACTGTGCACGGTCCTACCAGTTCACAAGTGTCTCTATGAATGTGTTCCTTCTGTGTCTCTGCAAAGGTAACATTCACACACAATGCAAGTCCATGGTACAATACAGACACAGGAATTAGGAAACCACTATTAACAACAGAACTTCTATGTTCTAAGGATCATCCAAGTGTACGATCTCAATTGGTAAAATATGTGTCTTCTATGGGCCTCCCTGGGAATCCTGTCTACCTGTCCACAATGGCTCTGGTTTAAATGAAGCAAAATGTAGTGAAACCAAAGAAGAGTTAATACCATTTGTTCTAACATGAAATTCTCCAACATCAGTTCCAAAATTATTTGAGAACATTAAAGAAAATGAAACTTTTTCTCACATTAACAATTTTGCTTCTGAAGTATCTTTCCATTCCTACAAAGATCAAGCTTTTGATAAGCTAGTGGAAAAAGAAAGGGAAGCAAATACATCTCTATCCATTATTGGATGTTTTCAGGACACGCGTTCAGGTATATGGCTCTGTGAAATATTATATCAAGAATATTGAATGAATACATTACAACAATGTATTTTATGAGTGTTTTGCTTTATTCTTTGTTTTCTTTTTGGAAATAGCAATTCATTCACTTATTCAGGGGAACATTTATTAATACCTTACTTTGTGTCAAGCAATTCTGGGTTCAGGAAATACAAAGATGAACAGACATTGAAGCCTCACCTCAAGAGCCTTGCAGTCTACTGGAGTGAGGGGGATATATATGTCACAGCAATGATAAGACAGAACATGTACCCAAGCTTGCGGAACAGGAGGATGTATCCAACCCTATCCAGGGAAGCCAGCGATGGCCTCACAGAAGAGCTGATGTTTTCATAGGTAAGGAGGAAGTAGGAAGAAATGGTGAGGTAAAAGGATGGGAACTCAGTAGGCAGAGGGAAACACAGATGAAACCTAAAGTGAGAAGGAGAGGACATTCAAAGAACTACAAATTGTTTGGAAAGGAATGGTACAGAGTCCACGTGGGGAGTGGTCAGAGGTGAGGACAGGCAGGCCAGGCTAATCTCAAAGAGCCTGCTGACAAGTTTGAGCACTTGCAGTTTAGCTGAAATTTTGTTTTTCATAAATTACACGCTATTTTTTTTTTCCATGTTTTAGTAAAGGTGATTAGTTACCTCTTCCCGGGTCCACCTAGTTTTCCCCAAGTGACGCTTTCCAGACTTGGGAAGCAGCCCATCATAGTCATGGTCACACATCTCAAAGTCTTCATCATCCTCATCACTGCTGTATATGCTGCAGAAATAAGAATGGGCAGATGTGGGCTGAAACAAGAGGATTTAGACTACTACTGGGTTTCAAAACTTACACAAAAACTCCTCAACAATCCTTTCAAAGGTTACGAAGATGAAACTTTGAAAACTTGCATAACAAGATTGTTTTCTGCATTCTGTTGCTCTAGGATTGTAAACTGGTTCTACTGTTATTGGTATCCACAGATACAGCAAAGGACCTGGCACTTTCCTATTGCCCTGCATGTTTAAACCTGCTGTTACTGTTAGACCAGGGACAAGTTACACATTTGGCAAACTTCCAACCAATGAAGATTTAAAACTCAATGTTAAGAACAAGAAAAGGAACAAGAGCCCATGTCCTTCACATAAGTACACACTCAAAATCTTAGGCATACGTCATATTGTTTAAATAATATTTCCCAAACACAATAAACAATTCAATTATGTGATTTCAATGGGGCTGGTGTTTAATAAAAAGAAAAAAAATCAAGAATATACCCAATAACATAATTATAGTCATCCCTGAAAGATTAGAAGATTAGGAGAACCAAAGAGGAAATGATTTTAAAATCTGAGGATAAGACCATCAAGTGATCATACTGTTTTGTAAATAACATTAATATCAAACTACTCAAAACTCCGGGCCTGGTAGATCCAATTTGTGGCCCTGTTTACAATTCTCAGTTTCCAGAGTAACTAAGTGTAAAATTAGGCTACTTGATAGAACCTTACTCTTGTTTTTCCTGTCTCTGACTGAATGGTGTTTGAAATATTATAAAACGTTCAAAACTGAAGGATTTCCTCAGAAGAACTCATGGGTTTAAAAAGAATATATTACTGTTTTCAAAAGAGCTTTTTTCTTTTACTTAGTGGATCAACCCTAAGAATGTTGATGACTTTTGAAGTAACTCTATACTTAATGTTTATTAATCATATACTAATCAGATGAGAATAATTTTAAAGACACAGTTTACTTTTAATTATAATTTTTTATAAAACTTAAGGTAGAAAAAAATACTCTTAGAAACTTCACTACAGTTTATCACTGTAATACTGAGAAATCCATCAAACTGAGACCAATACAAATAATGATATAAAGCAATATCATAATGCAAGTTATGATTTCTATAAACGAAATTTATATTCACACTAGATTTTGTCTTCCCAAACTAATTCAAAAGTGTATACTACCAAACCTGCAAGTCAAGCAAAAGTGCTTACCAAAAATCCCGAATTGGAGGTTTTTATAATTTAAAACTATTATTTTCAGCAATAATCTGATGGTCCAGGCTATATGGTGACTTGATGTGATCCAAACTTAAAATAGAACCACCACCAAAAAAAAAAAAAAAAAAAGAATAGAAAAAATTCCACTAAACTGTATTCATAATCTGAAATCATTTTTTTTCATTTAGTGTCTATCCTTTGAAACAATAGCCTATTTCTGTTTCACACCATAGACAGGAGGCACTAAACAACTTCTGGTCAATAATAATTACTATAGTTTCCCTTTAACATAAAACCCAGTATGATAAAACCAAAAGAAAAAGAAAAAATTATTATAAGCCCAGAGCTATAAGTCAGCATCTTAAAGCCCCCAAATGAAGTAGCCCCTTGTGAAATATGAGGGACACCAAGAAAGTCAGAGGAATCTGAAAGCGCAGTCATAGATTCAACTCAAATTAACTTTTTAGGTTTGGCTGGTCACATTTTCAGAACTGAGGACGGCATTTTTCAAACTAGTAACTGAGCAGTCTTGGCAACAGTTTAACACCCCAGGAACGAGCAACACAGTCAGCTGCCCGCAGGGGGCAGCCGACATCAGGTGAGAAAGAACAGCAATCAAACAGGACCAGGGTTCTGGAGGCAAAGGTGCCAGTCCCTGTTCTGCCTCCACCTAGCTGTGTGACTTGGACAAATCACTTCCTCTCTCTCAGTACCCCAGTTCCTCGCCTATACGTAAGGGCTCGGATTCTGTTTCTAAGGTGCTTTCCAGAGCTAATAAAGGACGATCCGCTGTCTTCCGTGCCTCTTCAAAGTTAAGCACAGGGGCAGACATGTGCAAAACCAGGTCTCCAGGAAAGGCGGTGTGTGACGTCTGCAGGTCCTGAAGGGGCCAGGAGGCAGCAGGGCGAGTCCAGGGCTGCTCACGCGCCAGCCTCTGGGTCTACCAGCAGGCTTGGCATGGGGCTCGCCTTTGAGCTTTGCATGCGATTTCCTTGCTCTAAGTCGTCCGGGTCGCCTCAGTAGCATGATTAATTTCTACTAGGACCTGAAATAACTTTTCCTTTATCTGCTCTGACAAGATCTCAGACCTAACAGTCAGAGGACTTTCAAAGGCTGACTTCAGGCTTGATGCACTCGACTCCCACCTGCTAGACCCGATGTGGTTACAGGAGTACAACTATGAATATTACATTCTGTCAAGGAAACAAACCGTGCAAAGAAACGAAAAAGAAAAGAGGTGTTGGGGGCTGGGAAGAGGGAGGGGAGCGGGAGGAAGTGCCTTGTGGCCGCTACCGTGATTCTAGAAAAGGGGTTCAGACTCATTTCGCTGACCTGGTTAATAATCCCTGCCCAGTTGACGCTCGCCCTGCAAGAAACGGCTTCGAGCCCGCAGCCGGGTTTCTCTTCCCCCTGAGACGGGTTCAAGGCTCCCGCCCCTCCCGGCCTCCTCCCCTCTGGGCTACCTGGGAGCCGCGGGGAACCTGCGGGCCCCGCCCCGCGGAGGCAGCCGAGACCTCGGGGCGCGGAGCCTCGGCCGCGCCTCCTCCCAGCACCCCTTCCACCTGCTGCCAGCTTCTGCTCCGAAAACAACAGGTGACCCCTGCTGCTCTCCTAAGTCCCGCAGGCGAAAGGTGAAACCTCTAGAGGAGCAGCACCCCGCACCGTGCGGCCAGGCCCGGGGCTCAGGGAGACCAGGGCTCTCCCAGTAGCCCCCTTTTCCTCCGGCGCCCAGCCCGCCTGGGTTGGGGGCAGAGTGCTGCTGCAGGGTCCACACACACGCTCTTTGCGACTTCCTAGCGCCCCGCGGGGACCCGCGCCCGCCGGTTCCACAACAAATAAGTACCAGAAAATCAAACAACCCGAGGAAAACGGGGGGATTTGCTTTGCCTCCACAGACTCTTTCCCAAAACTCCTTTGCGACGGTCAGTCGGGTCACCTCGCCTCGGCCCGGGCGACCTAAGGCGGAGGGAGCAGGGCGCAGGGAGGAGCGGCAACCTCAGCCGCGTCCACGTGTGCGCGCGGCGCCGAGACCTCTTGCCCAGGGAAGAGCCCGCGGGGAGCGCGTCCTGGTTGCGCAGCAGCGGCCTTGGGTGCTGCCGGCCTCTGTCCCTTTGCGCCGAGTGGCGACCGTGACGGCCGCCCAGCTAGCTACCGCACCGGCGCTCGCAGGGAGCCCCGGGAAGTCCAGAGGCCGGTGGAAGCTGGAGAGCCAGCAAGTGACAGTTCAGACGAGTATTTCCCTCCTCCTCTCCCTTTTCCCATCCGTCCAGCCAAAATGTTAGGGGACTTCACCCATCATCCCGGCGAGCCTCCCCAAGTGCGGTGACATGTGCAGCGCTGGCGCGTGGGGGTGCGCGTGCAAGGTTTGCAGTTGGAATACAAGCCTCTCAGAGAATAAGGGTTCGAACCTCCAAAACCAAGGCTTAAAACAATTTGCAAATGTAGAGACCCTTTCTTCCCTTAAAATCTTTCCAGCCGCCTGTCAGCTGACACTCTTTCTCACCTCCACAAAGAATGAATGAAATTTAAATGAACTACCTGCAGCTACTAAACAATCCGGCATTTTCCCTGTATCTGCCATATGCTCTACACTTCCAAGTCCAAACATATCTCAACGCTTCCAGCAATTACGCTGCGACTCCCTCGCAGACACCCGCGGCGTCAAGCCAGGCACCTGGTGGGCTTTCCGGAGCTGGCGGGCAGCGCTCTGCCCCTGGCTGAAACGTGCTGCTTCTTTTCCCCCTAAAGAAAAATGTATCCCCGTGCAACTTGCTAAATGAGCCGCAGGGCGTGCTTCCCAATGTCCGGATACGTTTCCCGCATAGACTCTTCTATTCAACAGTCTCTCAAGGGGCTGCTGCTGCCGAGGCAGGGGCTCCAGGTCCTCGCAGGATCTGACAGCCCGGTAGATGATCCGGGAACGAATTCCCACCTGCTCTCGGGCGCCCGGCGCCCCGCGCGCCCCCGCCCTGGGCCGCCCGCCCGGCTCCCCGTTACCTGTGCCGGGGTCTCCGGGCCATGGCGCGGCGGGCCCGGGGCTCCGCCGAGAGCCGCGGGGACCGCACCGGGCTGCCGCCTCCCGCCGCCCGCCGCCTGCCTGCGTCCCTCCCCGGCTGCGCAGCGGCGCTCCGCACCGCCGGGGCGAAGTTTCTCAGGAGAAAGAGGAGGAGGAGGAGGAGGAGGTCACGGAGGAGGAGGAGAAGGAGGAGGAGGAAACAGGTTGATATTAAAGTGTAAACTCTGTAAACAGAGATGCCATCAAACAAAGAGCTTTGGACACTCCCCCTCCCGCCAAATCTGGCGCCCCTGCAGTGCGCACGCGCCCTGCCCGCCGCCTCCGCGGTCGCCCTGGCTGCCGCCCGCGGGGCTGCAGGGCCGGCGGGGCCGCGGCTCCCATTCGGCTCTCGCGCCGCCGCGCTGCGCCTGGCGCGCCGCGAGGCCCGGGCGGCGCGCGGGCGGCGAGCCCGGGGCGGGGAGGGGCGGCCGGGGGCCGCGGCGGCGCCTTTTCCTGCGCAAACCCCGCTCTCCGGCCGCGGCGGCGCCGGCCCGCGCCCAGTCCCGCTGATGCCGCCTCCCCTCCTTCTCGGCGTCCGCACCACGGTGGCCCCTCTCGGAGTGCTCCGGGGTATCCGAACCCGAGCCGGCCCGGCTGTGACTCACTGCCGCGGGGGCGGCACCGGGTGGGGAAAACTCCCGCTTTTAAGGTTGGATTTTCAGCAGGGTTTAAAACTCAGCTTTCTGGAGATGGGGGATTAGGAGGTGGAGGAGTAGGGGATGGGAGCATGTTTGCATAGGATGTCTGTCTAGGTCTTTTTTTTTTCTTCCTTTCTTTCTTAAAGAACATCCCTAATTTAACTTGGTGACAAAGGACACTTAAATACAACTGGAGCTGTGGCTCACAGTGCTTACAAATGAGGCACCCCGGCGGAGCTTTCACTCCCCTCGAAGATCCTGCAGCCGACACGCCACCGTCGGATTGTCACATGTCCTTCACTCTCACCCAGGCTCACACCCGGCCCCGCCCAGGCGGCGCCCACCGCACACCTCTGCCGCCTCCCTGCAGAGCACGCGCGCCCTGGATTGCACACCTGCAGAAAAATCCACGGGGTTCCAGATAGAACCCGCCCCTAGCAAGACTCAGGAAACCCCACGTTTGCATGCGTGGTTTTAGAAGTTAAGCAGTTATGGAGGTCGGTGTCCGTGCTTAGTGTAATTTGAAGGCTTTATTTTACGAGATAAAATTCAGCTAAAACTTTCGCGTTCGTTTAACTAGGGGGTTGAGAAGAAGTAGAGGGTGAAGATAACTGCTGAATTTATAAGGATTGATAATTGGGGGGATTTTAGGGGAGTTTTAGTTTTACTTCCGTTTATAGATTAGTACCATTGGGGATTTTCTTTTTCATTCTCTGTACACACTAATTTATTTTTCCTTTAATCTTTTAGGAGGTTGAGACTTCTGCTGACTGGGTTTGTGGGTGTCCCATGTGCCCCAACAGTTCATACTTAGCTCAGAAAGCATATTTCTTACTAAAAAAGCATGTTCTTACTAAAATGAGTCATAATTTTATTAAATGGTGAAGCATGCTAGGTTTCAAGACTATCCGGTGTTTTAGACTTCATTTCTTTAAATTGTTATATAGTTTAAATCTTTATCAAAAATATGAATTGCTAGTAAGGTTTGAACATTCCTTTCTTCCTGCGAAAAAAATACTGCTGAAACAAAATTATTGTGAGCTATTTTAGTTCACAATTCTGAAAGACAAGTCACTTGCAAGTTAATAGTTTTGAAAGTCAATATTTATTTCTAAATTCTATAGTAATGTTTCTCCACATCAAAAATTAACAAATTTTTAAAAATCTAGAACAAACATCTAGAAACTATCCCTAAAGGAATTACTTTCTGGCTGTGGGATTATTTTATGAATCTAACTGGCATGATTCCCAATTGCTGAGCCTCTTAGACACAATGTGAATATTTGAACCCTTTGTGAAGCGAGGTTCATAGCCTCTTTCCCAAGATTCTTAGGAGGTGGAACTACTCTATAATTTTTAAACTCCTTTTAAGTAGAGCGATATTAAGTTCAATTTTCCTTTATTTCTTTTGTACATCATTTTCCTGTGCATTGTTTTGACAATGTATAATATTTTCATTCCCCAGACATTTTGGAGTACAGTTTTACATTTTCCCCTCATGTGTGACATTAATATGCCTGGGATATACATAGTCCAATAAAGAATATACATGCAATAATTTTATTGGGCTGATTTGTGATATTTTGCCATCTGACAAGTATATGGAAGGATAGAATCAAATGGAGTTGTCAAAATTCTTGTATGGATGAAACTATATTTTTAAAGACATTATAGAATATTTACTATAATTATATTTATGCATTTTCTCTCCACTTATAGTTATTACAAGTGCATTTTTAGATAACAACTTTACATATTTCATCACTTTTTTTAAAAAAATATCTGCTACATCAAGTTATTTTAGCTGTGGCAGGGCTGGGCTGGGGCTAAATTTGGATATGGCCTTTTATTTGCAATGCACCAGACAGGGGTCAGAAAACTTTTCTGTAAAGGACCAGATAATAAATGTTTTAGGCTTTGTGAACTGTATTATATTTTCTTGTTCTTTCCTTTCCTTTTTCTGCCTCCCTTCCTTCCTTCCTTTCTTTTCCTTCTTTCCCTTTAGAAATGTAAAAACCATTTTTAGCTCAAAGTCTATCCAGCCTACAGGCCATGGTTGGCCGGCACTAGAACAGTGGTCCTGGATCTTTAGTGTGTATCAGAATCACTGGGTGTACCTATGAAACACACACATTCCCTGGCTCTCCCCCTGGGGACTGTGATTCAGTGGTGGATGGGGAGTGGGAGGCAAGAATCTGCATCTGTAACAATTGTTTTCACGTAAGAGGTCTGCAGACTGGTGGTTGATAATATCAGAGTGAAGGCTAGTTTGAGACACTTTTACCACTTTCCTCTCCTTTGTTCTTTTTCACCTCCCCTGGGCTAAAGATTCAGGCTCTCCATAACCCCAAATAATTTAATTCCATGAGGAAGTTGATACCAGTGACCAGAGGGCTGTGGCAGCCTATTCCTTCTTCCTTTATTTCCTTGACTACCAAACTCTAGCTTCACCTTGAAAGAAAAGGAATCACTTGCTTATTTGCTGATCATCATGATTCTCCCACTCAAAAGAACAAGCAATTGAGACATTTTATTTTACTCTAATCATTGGGGAAGGGCTGAAGGAAGAAAGATGTATAAAAGACACACATTCCAGCTTCTTTGTTTCTGATTCCTGGGAAATCCTCGGCATGGGGTAGATCTTTAATACCTGTGATCAATATCCCGACGATAAATGAGGATTATCAATGGTAGTGACAGCCCAAGGTTCAGGGGCTTCATGTCTCTACCACCCACCTTTCCCCACCTCCTCACCCCAATTTGACTCAGAGAATAAAGAGGGAAATAATTATAGTAAACATCAAATGTTTAAAGTACAGACAATTCTCGATCATTTCAGTTAATGAAGAACAGCTGTAGCATGTATAATTGACATCCATAGGTTTGAGATAAACCTCATGCTGCTCCCAGCAAACCTTTTAATAATAACAATCAGCTGAGTGCTACCTTAGTGTAATATGTTTCATAGAGCCTCCGTAAGAGATAGTGACCAAGTAAATGCTTATCTTTAAATGACTGCTGGATTTGGCACTTCTTGTTTGTTTCCACCCTCCAGATTCTCATCAATTTATATATTCCCATGACAACCAATCCACATATTTTCATTGCCATTTGAACTGAGTCTTGAATAAAAGGTATGAGTCTTCCAGTGAATAAGGAAGGGCATTCCAGAGGAAGGGAAAAGTGTGAGCAAAAGCTCACCATTAGAATCCACAAGACATGTCCCCAGCATAGGGAATAAAGAACTGTCCAGATTACGTAGAGCAAGGAGAGCTTTGAAGGCCAGATTAGAGTGCGTGAGTGAGTGTGTGTGTGTGTGTGTGTGTGTGTGTGTGTGTTGAATAGAAAAACTATATCATAAGAGCTCTGCATTTGGAAGATTAATCTAACAGTATTGGCAGATAGGTTGGAATGAGAAGAGACTGAAGGAGAGGAGACCAGTTAATTGTCTGACTAGGGCAGTAACCATAAGTGGAATGAAAAGGAGGTGGCAGATCAGATGAATACTGCCTAGGCAGAGCCTTCAAGACTTAGCAACTGATTGAGTGGATATTGGAGGCACCATTAATAGAAATAGGGAAGTCAAGGGGGGAAGAGAAGTGTACACTGGGAGATTCAAAGAGGAAAGTGTGTTTAGATATTGGTATGCTAAGTTTGTGGTTTCTTATGGAAGAGATCCGGGAAGAGTTGTTCAGCAGGTGGTTGAGAGTGTGGAATCAGAGCCTGCCAGAGAGGTCAAGCTGTGTCAGTAGTGTGCTGGAGCTAAATGTGAGCCAGTCGTTAGACATACCATTATTAAAAGGTAAATTATATCAACTTATAATTAAATATATTTTAAAATATATTTATTTATATTATAAATATTCAAAACTTATCACTTCCTATCTTACTACATTTTCCTATTGTCTAAGCACTTGAGGTTACTTATGTCTATTATATCTGCACAGTGGAAATACTATATAATGTATGCTGTTGTGCGTCTCTTTCCAATTTCACATTTAGTGAGGTAATGTTAGTAGCTTGCAGTTTGCTATGGTTGTAGTATTTACACCACAGGAAGTGGCAAATGCTACAAATAAGGGTTTTTTTCCCACTGGAAAACTGATTGTTAAACATTTACCAGCACCACATCACATCAAATAAATGCTATATTTAGAAGTTTATTTGCATAAAGGCAATAAGTGCACAATACCATAGATTTTCTAATATGCATTTATATAGAGAGATAACCAAGGGAAAGTCTTTGGATAATACTTAAGAAATTAAAAGACACAGCTGAGACTAAAAGGGAGAGGCCCATTGGGAAATAAAGAAAGTTTTCTAGATATATATAAATAAATGTTTTAAATTCTTTTAATAGAATTGTGTATTTTGTCAATTGATTTTGAAAGGCTTTAATTTACTTTGAGGAAAAGTATTTATTGGGCAGTAGCTTTCAAATATTTTTTGTATGTGACTCACAATAAGAAACACATCTTACATCCTATCTCAACATACACACACCCACACACACCCCCCCACACACACACACAGAGTTAAAAAACAAAAGTTTCACAAAACACTACTTACCCCTTACTACCAACCATGCAATCTGATCCATTCTATTTTATTCTACTCTACTTTAAATATTGACACATTCTGACCAGGATGCTAGATTGTTTTTGTGCCCTGTTCATAGGTGGTGAACCCTAGTTTGAAAATCACTGCTGTAGAAGATGAAAGCCTTACTACCTCTTTCTGCTTTAGAAAATCTGTTTTATGGAATGACTAACTTTTCCCCAAGTGACAGTCCTATCTTTTTAAAGCTTTGAGGGAAAATCCTCAAAACCAGTTTACAAAAGAAACTTTTCTCCCATCTCTTCTCATAACTGATCTTAGCCAATTCCTTCTCCTTTTCCCCACTTCTCCCACGTATGTTATAAATGTAAAATAGCAGCTTTCAAAGTCAGTCAACAAAATAGAAAGCTTTTATTAATAGAAATGCTAACTGAAACAACAAAAAAGATTAATAACATTTAGGGGCTTATTGGAATAACAAATGACAAGGTGGCTAAGCCAAGTTATCAAATGTACAGGCAGAACACAATTTCCCTGAGCCTCATATTCCCAAACCTACAAACCATGAAGATTGCATTGGAGATCTTTAAAGGCTTTTCCAGTCTTTAATATTCTGTTTCTCCCGAAAATACTTAGGTCTCTCATTTTACCTTTGTATCCCTGACAGTGTTTCCACAGTTCCTTATCACTGATAAACACACATATTTACTCAGTGGCGGGCACGGTGGTAGGCACTGGCCTTCAGACAGAAAGAACTGGGCCTTTTGCTCGATGATTCTTGCACATTCAGAGCCTCTTTTCTATTCTTATTGTCACCACCTTCTTCTGGGCTGTTACTACTTCACCCTAAGTTGCTATAACAGCCTCCTAATAAGTTTTCCACCCTGTGGTCACTTTCTCCCCCACCCATTCTACATCCCACTGCCCAATCAATCTCATTATCACCACTTTTGGCAGTTTAGTCATCTGTTTAAAAACCCATAACTGGCTCCCTAGTGTAGACAAGATAAGATCTGAACTCCTTAACTTGGCATTCCCTGCCTCGAGCTTGCTCTGGCCTCTGTGCCTACACAACCTTACCCCCAGGGGTGAGAGCATGTAATAACTGGATTGGCTCATGCACTGACCAATCAAAATGGGCCAGCTCTAGACAACCTGCAAGGCTTAACTGGGGCACACTGACCAATGCCATTTTGCCTTACAACACAACCTGCCTTCCAACCTTATCGTCTACTGCTCTCTTCATTCTGTTTCCTCCCCTGAAAGACCATTGGCAATCCCAGGGCTTTGCTTACACCATGCCTTCTGCCTGTAATGCCTTCCTTCCTTCTCGCTGCTTACATAAGGGCCACCCATCCTTCAGGCCCTGTTGAAGCCTAATCTTCCTTCTGAAGCCTTCTTACACTTTCTTTTTCTTTTCCTTTCTTTTCTTTTTTTATAGATGGGGTCTCACTCTGTCACTCACGCTGGAGTGCAGTGCTGTCATCGTAGCTCACTGTAACCTCGACTCCTGGGCTCAAGCAATCCTCCCATCTCAGCCTCCTGAGTAGCTGGGACTACAGGCACCTGCCATCGCACCCAACTGATTTTTTTCTCATTTTTTTAGAGATGGGGGTCACGCTGTGTTGTCCAGGCTGGCCTCCAACTCTTGGGCTTAAATGATCTTCTCACCTCAGCCTCCAGAGTAGCTGGGATTACAGGCGTGAGCCACCGTGCCTGGCTCCTTAGATTTTTCTAATCCACAATCATCTCTCCCACCTGTGAGTTGTGTGAATGCCTACTTTCCCTGCCTCTTATTGAATATAAAGCCTATATTACCTCTCTTTGCAATCTCTCTCTCTCTTTCTTTCTATTTTTTTTTTAATGTGCCTTATCTCGTCTGCAGTCTTGATTGTAAGCCAGAGAGGAGGGATAATATCTTTTACCTTTCTGCATACTCAGTTCCTGGAATGGGCTCTTGAGCACAAGTGTGCACATAAAATCTTTATGGTGCTGTTTGCAATTGATGAGGAAATATTTAGAGCTGCTTTTCTATTTGAGATACTTAATAATGTTTTACATTTGGGTTTTAGAATTTACAACAGGCTGTGCCATATATTGCCTCATTTAATCTTCTCGGCAGTTGGTGACTTTCTGCCTGTGTCCTCCACTCCATGTATTATTGTCCCTATTTCCGGGTGGGGTAACCGAGGCTGAGACAGGCAAAGTAATTTGCCCAAGGTCACACAGGTAATAAATAACAGAGCTTGGATTGTGTAAACCAAGGTTTTTTATTCCAAATTTTGAGTTCTTCCTATCATTCTATGATAGCCTTTAACTTTTAATACCTATGCCTTCATGTTCTTGTAATTCTTCTCAAATTATGGGTCCTTCCCATGGATTCAATTCTGTCCTCAAATAAAGGTTGATAACCTTACAAATTACAGCAACATCATAATTTTAAACTTTGTACTAGTGCTTTATTTCTAAAATTTGTATGGATTGCTATATTTTTGGCCATAGGACTTTGGAACTATTTTCTCTCAAAGCATGTTGTTTCATGTACTATTTTTCTGAATCGTATGTCTTCCTCTTCTGCTCTGTCATTGCATATTTATCTATTTGTTTACTTTAACATATCTTTATATGATATCAAATTTACCTCAAGGAGCCATCGATTTTGAAACTAGTCATAAAATCAATATGTGAATGAATGTTCCAGCAACTATGAGTAGTATTCTTTGTCTTCGTGAACATCATTTGGTAAGAACTGGCGTGTTTTCTAATCAGTAGTTCTAATCACTAATGTCTTTCCCCATTTTTTTAAAAAACAAATTTGAACTCAGAGTCTTAAGAAAATGAAGTTCACGGCTGGGCATGGTGGCTCATGCCTGTAATCCTGGCACTCTGGGAGGCCGAGGTGGGAGGATAGCTCGAGGTCAGGAGTTTGAGAAAATGAAGTTCTTAACTCAAGCAGAACAAGAAGAAGGGACAGCTTTAAGGGAGTTATTATTTTTCTTTGGCCTTCACATCAAATGGACTACGTAATTTTAAATGCTAACCGTGTTAGGATAAAGTATATCATAACTCTACTCTTTCCATTTAAATTTATTGCTAGAAATATGAAGTTTCTAGCAATAAATTCTAATATGTAATATCAATACTACAAAGTTTCGACGTCTATAGAAATTACTTATTCTGATTTGCTTTTCGGAGAAAGTAATGGTTCTAAGAAAAATAAAAGTAATCAATCGGCCTATGAAAAATATCACTTCCCAGAATTATCTTAATTTGGTTTAAATATTGGTGTTAAGCAAAAGATTTCACTTTTTGTAATGAAAACAATCTCTAAGGAAACTATATGAAAGTGTTCATAATTCTTTGTATTAAAATTTTGACAAAGTTCCAAAGTATTAACTCTGCTGGGAGCTGGAGGGGGATCATCTGATCCTATTTTAGTTCAGAGACTGACAGAGAGCACTTTTGCCCTGGAAAGGCAATATTTGTTTGAAAAATGTGAGGTACACCAAAGTCCTCCTACAAAAGTTCTTATTTATTTATTTGTAATTGACAAATAACAAGTATGTATGAATATATTTATGGCATATGATGCGATGTTTTGATATATATAAAAGTTCTATTTATATTTTAATCCAGTGTACATATAGATTTTTCTCTGAAAACCCTTTCAATGCTTTTTTCTTTCTTTTAAATAACTGATAATTAAGGATATATCCTTAGGGAATATTTAAAGAATAATACATATGCAAAATACTTTTAGAAAGAATGTATCTTTTACCTTCACAGTTACTTTTTTTCTTAATTAACAATTTGATGTATATGTGGATATATGAAGTAGGTGTTACTAATGTTTAAAACTGAAAAAAAGCCAGGTACAGTGGCTCGTGCCTATAATCCCAACTACTTGGGAGGATCATGTAAGGCCAGGAGTTTGAGACCAGCCTGGGAAATATACTGAGACTCCATCTCTAAAAAAATGAAAAATATTAAGTGGGTCTGGTGGACCACACCTGTGGTCCCAGCTACTTGGGAGGCGGGAAGATCACTTGAACCTAAGAGTTCGAGGCCACAGTGAGCCAGGCTCACTGCAATCGAGCCTGGGTGACAGAGTGAGACCCCTACATCTAAAAAAAAAAAAGGAAAAGAAAAAAAAAAAAGGAAAAGAAAAAAAAAGAAATAGAAACTATGAAAAAAACTGACACTGTAATTCACTTAAAGATTTATTAATGCAAAAACTGATGCAGTTCCTGCATAGTGGTATGTATCTTGTGCCATGTTATGGCTCTATTGGTTCCTTTTGAAGACTGTCAACAGGTTTTGCATAGAATGACTCATTCAAAAGAATATGCCAAACAAAGTTTTGAAATTAGAACAGGCTGAGCTGTTGAAGTTCTCTCTCAGTGAATGGCATTACCACTCTTCCAGTTGTAGTCAAGCCAGGAACCTGGTGTCACCCTAAACTCTCCCTGCCCCAACATTCAACAAAACACAAAATTCTGCTAAGCTCACTTCTTTAAAATATATCCCATAGTTTTCCTCCTTTTGATCCCTCCTACCACCTCTTCAGTTTAAACACTTAGTCAACTCCCTGACGCCGGGCTAGCCCTCTCCAAGCCATTTTCCTCATGGTTGTCAGACAGAAAAGTTCCTTAACACAGTCCTGGCCGTAACATCCTTTGCTAAAAATCAGAGTCATCTGGAAACTGTATTCAAACTACACATGCCTCCCCTATTATCTCCACCAATGTTTCTTCACCCTCAAAAACAATCTACCTTAAAGATGAAAGATTCTTAAATCCTTAGCATCGCATCTAAGATTCTTCATCGCCTCATGTTATGCTTACACCCTAGTCATAGTCTACTGCTCATAGGTTGCCCATATGCACCACAAGGATTTGTGCCAGGGTATCTTGCTCATTCTAATCCTCTGCTTGCTGTTCTCCTCCCATCCTTCTTTAGTGACTAATTCCTACTTGTCATTGTAGCCTCAGCTTAGAGACCTGTTGCTCAAAACAGTGCTTCATGACACACTGTGAATGCCTCACTGCCTCTAGCGGAGTACTTACACCACATCCAGTGTTCGCGTCTCTTTCTCACCCTCTGGAAGACTGGATCTTATATTTTAGTGGCATAAGAATTACCATTTAACACTCAGACTTCTGAGTAACTGTATCCAGAAATCTGATTGAATACACCTACCTGAGCCCTAGGTATATGCATTTTTACCAGGCAGAATCAGGTAATGCTGATGTGGTTCAGGGAGCACAACTTGAGACATACCACACTTAAGTATAGTCATCTCAAAGGCCGGGATTTGTGGCTCTGTTAACCTTCATGTAACAGGTCATTCGCACTTCATAGATTTTCCATAAATGTTTGAGACACTGAATTAAACTGAATACAGCTTTTAATTCAAGAGTTATATCAATTTCAGAATTTTTTAGGCCTTTCCACTCCTCCACTCCTATCCCACCCACCTAAAAAAAACCTACATTGTTTCCTTCTGTCTGGCTGTCTCAGAGAAAGTAGCACCTTTCAAAAACTTTAGTAAGCAGGCCGGGTGCGGTGGCTCACGCCTGTAATCCTAGCACTCTGGGAGGCCGAGGCGGGTGGATTATTTGAGCTCAGGAGTTCGAGACCAGCCTGAGCAAGAGCGAGACCCTGTCTCTACCAAAAATAGAAAGAAATTAATCGGATAGCTAAAAATATATAGAAAAAATTAGCCGGGCATGGTGGCGCATGCCTGTAGTCCCAGCTACTCGGGAGGCTGAGGCA